>VZTQ01006077.1:42042-88077 GCA_013400755.1 Pelecanoides urinatrix | reverse complement strand
AAAATTATTTATATAAAATATTCATATAAAGAAAAAACAAGATGAGAATGTGAAGGAATAATTGTTTCCGAGACTGTTAGTTCCAGTGTTCAGCATTAAAATTAGAGAACCAAACTGGAAAACATGGGCAGCTGAAAAAGAGAGATGCACATGCTGCTTTTGTATTATCTGAAAATTGAGGATATAGCATAAACTCTTACAGTAGGACACAATGTCCTACTTATGTCTCGTGCTCCTGCATTCAATTAGAGCTTTGTCATTGTTCATTTCAGTGGTCCCAGATCTTGACAGTTAGAGCAGACATTGGCAAACTACAGCTTATTAGTTGCTTATGGATCCTGCAAGTCATCCTTGCATTCTGGTGGTTTTGCAACTCCATTTAATTTTGTCTTTGAAGTTATCAGTGACAATAGAAATGGAAGTTGGCAGATACTCCATGTGGGTGGTTTTTACTGCACTTGTTTCATTCAATGACTGCTTATAATTCTGTTTATCTAAGACCTCTGTGTTGCTTTCATCCATTACAGTATCTCAGCATCTTATTTTCCATCCTTCCTTTTTGTATGGCTTACCAATTTTCCATGCCTTTTATCAGGCTATGCAGATCGTTAGTCTGTTGCCACAAATATTGTGGCCACTGTTATTCTGGCAGGAGAAACCTGTGGTGGCGTGAATGATTTCCCCGAAGATGATGTCAGCTGAATCCTTAAGAAGGAACTACTGATGTTGACAGCTGAACCTTTTAAGAAGGAACTACTAATGTTAAATATTATGACACTTCCCTATTCTTTGCCAACGTAGGATGCTTCTACTGCATTACCAGCTTAAGGAGTGAAAGGACAAAATGAAAAGAGGATTTGATAGAGAAGTGTTCTGTTCAAGTATAAACATGTTAATACATTGAGTATATTAGAAAAGCCTCATAAAAGTAATCAAATGGAAACCTTGTATTTAGACATATAATGTGAAATATGGAAATATCTTTCAGTACAGAAAAGTATATTGACCTCTTCTGTTTTGAGAAATTTAGAGACTATAAATGTGAAAAAGTGAACACTTGTTTTAAAATGAGGGGACACTTTTTCTTAAAGGTGGGGTTATAATAAATGTACTTCTTAAAGTAGATTTAAGGTTTAAGGTACATATACTTTAATATACTTTCCAGAAATGAGAGACGTTCTCAGAATAAATATCTACACTGAGAAAATGACCCCAGAACCAGAGACAGCACTTGCTCAAAGAACCTAGAGCTGAAGGCTTGTACCTGCTGTTGGAATGTGTTCCGACTAAGGTCTCTAACGGACTAGATCCTCTCTGTGGGCATAGGGCACTTAGGTGTGCTGAGTCACGTGTTGGTGCAGTGCCAAACAGGCGAAGAGTAGGAATGATATGAGTGACAGTAATAAGATTTCACTTAGGAAAGAGATCTCTATATCTTGATGATTCTTTAGGAAAAAAAAAAAATTTTCTACTGTAAACCACCCTTTTAATTCACAACCACCTTTTTATGTAACTTTGTAAAAATATGCTAAATAGTATAATTAGCCAGAAAAATATTTTGTTGCTGTAATAAGAAGTGCGGATAGGGGACAGGAGAGAAGAGAAACTAAAACATTTAAAAAGGAAGACACTGAATTATTTTGCTTCACAGAATCAACAGACATACCCAAGTATAAAATATTTTCTGTTTCATGCATTATCAACTATACACACACACACAAGCATGCATGTTTAAGAATAATAAGCATAAGGAAATTACAGTTGAGAAGTCTTTTCCTTTCCATATATCATTTCTGAGATACACATCCATATCTCCTGCTAACAGGATTGCAACTAATGATAAATTATGTTTAATTTAGTTTGAAATTTGCAAATCAAGTTATCAATAACGACAATGAAAAAATAGGGTATCCAAAAGGTTTAAGTCCTGGTTTGAAGTGGATCGGTATCTTTTTTTACTGTATTAGATATCAATTTAAATCATGTCTTTTAGTAGGTTTGTATTAGTAGTTATGAGGCAGACTGTTGAAAAGAAGGTGAGTCTTTCAATTCTTTGTTGTTTTAATTGCTCAACCTTTGAAGCAAATAGTAGGAGAATCAATTGCTTATGAACATTAGAATTCTGAATAAATTATTGGAACAAGAGGACCTGCTTTTATTTTCCTGTCTACTTATGGGCATTCACATCCTGGTCTCCATTTTCCTCCTTCCTACTTGTGAACATTCACTGGCTTGTCCAGCATTCCACACTGCTGGTGGAGTTTGTTTTGCAACAAATTCTAATATAAAAAATAGGAAAACAACAAAATGAAAAGACTTTCTGTTCAATGCCAGAACTTCTCTCAGAATCTCATCTTTCTTTCTCTTACTTTCTGGAAATAGTCCTATTCCATTTTAATAACAACTTTTTTCCTTCCAGACTGCATCTAATAATTGCATAGCCTAGTCACCAAGGAGTTAGGATATTGTTAAATAGATAATTTCCCTCTAACAACCTTTTAGCAGTTGGGGGTTTTTCCCTCTCCTGCTTACATTGTGAATAACTTCAGTATCAGTTCCTCAGAGCTTCCCACAACAACGGTTGTGGGCTTGAGGATTCAAACAGTGCTGCGTCACTTCATTTTTGTGAGATGACCTTGGAAATCTTTTAGACAATCTATGTTTTGTAAGCAGTTTTCATTTTTGTGTGTGCAATTGTAATAGTGTTTTAATTTCTGAGTCCTGAGTTTCTCTTTGCTGCTTGTATTGCTGTTCCTTTCTTGGTTTTAGCAGTGACTGTACTTTCACTAAATTAAGCCTTTTTCTTCAGACTTTCTCACTTGTTGCTCCTTCCCAGGAGGAGCAGAAGTAGACACAGAAGGCCATGAGACCTAAATTGTCCCTTCTAGTTCCAGTGGATATCTTGCACCATCATCTTAGTGTGCCCATCAATGGGCATTGATCCTGTAAATCTATAGAAATACTCACAAATTCTCATACAGGTAGCCTTTAAACTGATTGACCTCAAAGGAGAGGGCTAGGGCTCGGTAATTTGAAAATTATTGTGAAAGAAGCAGGGGACAAGTTAAAATGACAAAGTAATTTTGTGCTATCTGAAATTGACTGTTGAGGACTTGCACTCTCTGCTTAATTCAGCTGTTGTAAAAATTCTGCCTACTGTATTGGAATCAGTGAAAAACTTACTTTAAGGAAAGAGACTTCTAGCTATAACTGTTTACTTTAAAAAGGCTTAATGGTAGATTGATGCTAGGGAGGGATTTCTATGCCTGAATGTGGGAGTTCAGTGGAACAGATCATCTGGAGTGATTAAACTTTTTAGAATATTCTGGCACACTAGGACAGGTGAAAGGTTGGCAGACACATATATATTTATCCTGCCAATAAAACGTGCTGCAAGCTATCATTGTTCTAGAAGTTATTCTTAAACAAATTGTTTAGTCTGTAGCATGTATTGCACAAGATACAATATATCCAAGACAGATCTTTGTTGTTTTACAGTCTTAAAGTGTACTTCTTAAAACTCAGAAAAGCCCCGAAATTGGATTCTTATAGAAAAGAATCACTTAATACTCTTTAAAAGAAAAAAAAAGGGGGCAGGGGGCTGGGACACACATATTTAAGAAATTTATATGCAAATTCAATAATAAGTGCACCTGAATAGTAAACTCTTGGCTGCCTTGCTCTAAGAGGCAACAAGAATTGGAGGGGAGGGGAAAAAACCCAACTAAAACTTCAAAAACTCCACAAACCAAACAAAAGTGAAAGTACACACAGAGCTTAAGTTATATAGTAAGTTTGGGGCTTGTTTTTTGGTTGTTTTTGGTTTGGTTTGGTTTTTTGATACTGTTTCTTTTTTGCTGTGATTTAAACTCTGGACTATTTAAGGTCTCCTTTGCTACTTTGTTTTTACTTGTTGCTTATTCTGCTGGTGCTACTGAATTGGTGAGAAAAAAACGGCTACATAGTAACATCTTGTTTCAATGGAGATTTTCACAACTCTGTCAAAAAGTAAGTCGTCTGATAAGTATTATTCAGTTAGGTTTTTAAATACATTTTTAATTGTTTTTCTTTTAAAAAATATTTCAGGCATATGGCTCTGGTTGTGACATTGTTATTCTGGCAAATGACTTTGAATGTGTGCAAATAATTCCGGGTGCTAAACATGGAAACATCCAGGTCAGTTGTGTGGAGTGCTCCCAACGACAAGGCAGGGTAAGGATTTTAATAAATTTGTATAGAATTTTTTAAAAATTGGAGTACTCTAAATGAAATAATTAAACAGCAACATAATACGTTAATGGTATTTAGAAGTTAATTTCATGACAAAGATCAGTTTTTACTGATCTGTAACTTTCTGAGTAACACCTCTTGTGTTACTGGGAGAATTGTTTCAATTTAATAGTAATTTTTTTGGGGGGGGGGGAGGGAAGGGGAAGCAGGAGGCATCTTGTAACAACTGCAATAACAGGTATCACAAAATGTGGAAATATGTATTAGTTACAGTACAGTATCAGAACTGGAATGGTACTAAAATTATTCTTGTCTCCATTATTGTATATGTTCATTTAGCTAAAGAAGACATGGATAAATCATTCATGTATACATATGTATACACACACATATGTGCGTGTGTGCATTTGTGTGTCCTGCAAAGTAATTAATTAGAAATACTTTATTTTGCAGAAAAGCTTAGGCATGCTTAACATGTTTATAGAAGTGCTACAGTATGAGTCATCATAACTGCATGGCCCTTTCACTGTCTATGTGGTTTTATTTTTAATCCCTAAACAATGCTGAAGAGACAGTTTAGATTACTGAGAAAAAAGTACTTTCTATAAGTTATGGTAGTACACTGAGCAAATTTTGTTTGTCAGTTGTCACTGCCTACTAATATTAGCTGGTTAAAAATTGATTGCAGTATTGAGAAAGCCCTAGTTAGGATTTGGGCAGGTTTCGCTGGCAAGGCCCCAGCACTGCAGCAGTGCAGTCCCAGTAGGACTGGAAGAGCAATTCTGGTTGCACAGGTGGCCCCTGCAAGATCACCAGGAACCCCTGGGTGATTCTGCATTCAAGACTCTGAACTCACAGTCTGTTCTTTTCTTTGGGAGTGTGTTCTTGCAACCTTCCCCCCGAAGAGGAAATAAGATTTCATAATAAATGTTGTGAAACTTTTACATAATTTCCGTATTGAGGAAACCAGATCCTGAATGGGAAGAACTTAAACAGTTTTTGGTTTAAAAATCTTTTAAGAAAGAAAAAGGAATTTTAAAGATAGTCAAAAGTACTCAATAAGCATATGAGGATTAGGAATATGACCACATAAATTCCTAATAAAGACCATTTTGTGTATGGAGATTTCTGTGAAATAAGTGAGTGAAAGAAATTGAGGGGTTCAGTGGTAGAGTACTTCAGTTTTTCCATTTACCCTTTGTCTCCCCTCAAAATGTATTTAACTGTTCAAAATAGAATTACATTTCCTCCTGTTTCTTGTAATTATTATTTAGTGGTACAAAATGGAATCTGGGAACACACTGAGACCCAGACACTAGTAATTAATTTATTAGTTAGCTGTGAAGTAGACAGAATGTGAGCAGAAGTAGTGAAGGCATCAGTTTTCCCTTATGCCTTAACAGTAGTTACCCTAGAAGAATATATTAGATCTGACTGACAGTGTTTATCCCACTGAACGAGATGTCTTCCCTCCTTAGAGTTAAAATCTTAAAGATGGGCTTGTTCAAAAGTATGTCTTTCTCAACTTCCTTATGAAAGTATACCTATAACATAATTAATGACATTTGCATTAATTTCACTTTTCTTGAACAACGGCACATAGAAGAGGTACTGGAAATTCTTCAGCTGTTTTGGAATACTGAAGAGCAGTTACACTTATCTCCTAACCTTACATTTTGAGTCTTCAATTTTTTTTTTCCCCCAGATTGCAGCATCATATGGAAATGCTGTTTGCATTTTTGAACCACTTGGTATAAATTCTCATAAAAGAAATTGTGTAAGTATGTATTTCATGCTTGTAATTCTGTTTAGGCTCTTAGAAGAGGCAAAAGTCTGTCTGCCAGTTATTATTATTATATTACATTGGCACACAAAAGACTAATGGATAAATGTTTTCCACCATCCATAATAAAATTGGATGGGTAGAATCTTCCGCTGCATGAATCGAACTGGCGACTGCACTCCTCCTAAGTTCACATCTTGTTCTCGAAGTCATACTAGAATGACATGGTGACAAGTTGGTGTTTCTTTAACTTGAAGAGGTCATCAGATCTGTGGTACAGAAATATGACTTAGACTTGTATACGTGTACTCAGGCTTGTTTTAACAGCACAGCCATGACCGAGCACTCAAGCATTAAGTATGTTCTCAAGCAGGTTTCACAATCTTTGTTGCATCTGTACAGCCATCCCTTATGTTGTTATAAATGTATGACCTAACTAGTTTACAGTAATCTCCAGATATATTTGTATGTGTGACAGGTCCAGATCTGGTTCACAGGGCACTCTGTGATGCATTTAGTTTTTATAAAAAAATTAAAGAAATTATTAAAACTAGATTCAGCAGTCTTCCACGGGGTCCTGAATGTTTTTGCAGCAGGCTTAATAGCAATTTCATAGACAAAGAAAGAAATACCGTTACTTTTGTATTTTGCTGTGAGAATTAATCTTTTACTGTTTTTAAACTACAGCAACTAAAGTGTCAATGGCTTAAAACTGGGCAATTCTTCCTCAGTTCTATGACTTACAACTTGGCATGGGATCCTCAAGGTAATGTGAAGTTTGTGAAGTATTTGTTCAACATCTGTAGTTAGGAGAACTTGAACACAAATTATTTTTATTGTAATAAAGTGAGAGCATGAATATGGAAATTTTAGATTATCTGTTCTCAGACAGTGTTGTGTAAAATGTGAGGCTACAGTTAGCATTTGTAGGCTACAGTTAGCATTTGTAAGGATGCTGTGCCAAGTGCTTGAGTCTCTTATGCAATATCTTTGTTTGGGAATCACAGTGTTAAGTTGCTAACTGACTTAAATTAACTCTAATAATCATTTAAATAGAATTTTATCACAATTAAAATCAGCAATGTACCTGGTCACAGGTATTTATAAGATGTCTAACAATGTGTATTTATTTGAGACGTGAATGGCTATTTAGCGTCTGCAACATTCATTGTTAAATATGATTTATCATTTGAAGTCACCAAAAAAACCTTCATGTTCTTTCTTAAAATATATTGTAAATTAAAATGTTTTTATTAAAACAGCTGTATAATATGATTGAATACCCTATCATCTTTAAAATAAACTTCGTAAAGTTGAGTTTTCAACCTGTTTTGAATAATTCTCAACAAAATACGATGACAGGCTTCATCTTTCAAAATACATGCATCATCTTGGTTTCTCAGCTTTGATATTACTCACTTTCAGGTAGCAGGCTGCTGACAGCAACTGACTTTTTGCAATTGTGGGCCCCTCCATCTAGTGACATTCTAGAAGAAGGTGAAGATGATGATCCTGACAATCAGATCAAAGATGATAAAGTTCTCCCAGTTCTAAATGACTGGAAATGTGTCTGGCAGTGCAAGTGAGTGAAATAATCTTTATTTAATCTTATCTTCTCTCCAAAACCATATTTTAAAATGTGCTTTTAAATGAGCTTAAAATACCATCAAATTCAAACAATGTAAGTTACTCCAAATAAAAATTCCTCACTTTTTCAAGTGACCTATCACCAGATAACCTAGTCAAAGGCTTACCCAAACTGTAGCAATGTATCAAACTAGCAATGTATCAAAATTGTCCCCATCTCCTCATCTTTGAAAGCAGTGCTGAGATATTGGATGAGACTGAACAGAGGAGCAGTAGCAGGCAGATATGCTACACTGATAAACCTGAGAGCTGCTTCCTGAATGTTAGGAATAGGGTCCTGAAACTCTTTCTACCTGGCTCTGTTTGAGATCCATGTTACAGAAGTGCTTCATGGTCAGCCATTTCTATATATATGCAGACTTGGGAAGCAGCTGCCTATGAACCTGTTTTCTCTTGTCTTCTTTGAAGATTTTAGATTTTAAATTTTGTGTCCACAAAGCACTATATAGGCTGCTTTCCTCTTTCAGGCAGCTAACCCATAAGCTGTAGTCACAAATAGTATCTAAAAGATCTTAACTCTCATTTCTTCCTACTATTTGTCTTGGCTTCACTAGGAGTAGAGGAGCAGGTGGGACAAACTTCACTTCTGTGATCTCATTGGATCTAGCCTTGGCTTGCCATACTTAAAACAGTTTATTTTATGAGCTGTTTTTCTGTAAAACTATGAAAATACTAAATATTTTGTTTCATTGTAGCAAATACTTTTTATGCTTCTGCTATTTCTAAAGTATGCTTAAAGCAACAACAATACAATAGTAATATATTTCATTTAAATAATGAACAGTAATACTTAATCAACTGAATACATATGGAATAATACTATAGAATAAATGGGCTTTACTTACAGCTTAAAACTTTACTCGTGTTTTTTAGGACTGCAGTATCAGTACATTTGATGGCATGGTCTCCTGATGGTGAATACTTTGCAACAGCTGGGAAGGTAAGGACAAAAAAAGAATAGTTAAATAAGTGTTTGCCATGTTTTGCATTTGTTTGACAAAAGTAAATAAGTAATATAGAATAGTCCTGGACCATACACTCTATTACACTCATGTGTAATGCTGTATTTTCATGTAATTCCGTGAATTTTAGCCACAAGAAATTGGATTTAGCTCTGTACTCTTACTGTGAATACTTGAAAATCAACCTGGAAATACAGTGACAATGATACAGACTTGTGTGTATATATAGATATATTTTAGATAAAGTATACTTACATGAACTTTCAGATATGCATAAACATATTTTTCTACTTCTATTGGAAATAATGAGGATAAATATTGGATCATTATGATAGAACACATACACATTTAAACTGGTATAATATCCACACCTCAGTGGATAAATTAGAAAAGGTTTTCTGTTCAGTGAATTCTGGGTTCAATTATCAGTTCTGAACTTCTATTTCAGTTTGGCATGGTTTTTGTCAAATTGCTATTCAAGCTAAGTTTTCAATTAATAATTCTCTTCAATGTCACCCTCTCATATGAGTGATTCCCTTTGGTTTTCAAGTCTGGATAGGTAAGCATTTATTGCTTGCACTTAATGTTGGTTGAACCATGAGATGAATTTTAGGAACCTTTGTTTTCTTACACTTACTAAAGAGGACAACTGAATCATGAGCTGCATTGTTTTATGACTAAAAACGTACTTACAAACCTTAGTAAATATTACATTTAGAATCATTGTGGTTAGAAAATCATCAAAAGATTTGCTTCATTCCATATTTCTATTTCCCATGAATATACTTTTATATAGCTAAGAATTTGACTAAGTAGATGAGGCAGATAGTTCCAGAAGTCATTTTCTGTCTGCAGGACAGCATTATATTAGCTGTTTCATGAGATACACAGCTTTGATCATAATTCTTAACAGGGCTGCCTGTCAGACTTCCTTCTTGCAGAATCTGTGGTCAGATACTGTACTTTTTGATGCTTGTCAGGAAATACTATCTTTTATCTGCACTCTCAGAGGTTTGTAATTTATTCATTTATTATCTTTATTCTGTATCTCCACTCCAGCAGCAAGTCCTGAAATCCAGGGATGTGGCATCCAGCTGTGTACAACCTACTGTTGTCATACTAGTAATGTTGTCCTTAGCTCACATCAGTATAGTCATACTCCAGTCTTACTTATCAGCATCTGTAGTATTGCTGTGTCAGTATTTCAGTTTTGTTTCCATTAACTATGTCAGTGGTGCCCAACCATTCAAAGCAGAAAGGTAGCGCAGGTTGTGCTGGTGGAGGGGAAGGTTGTAGTATGCATCTGCTCCTCTATTGTGTGCCTATGCTCAGTAGGTACAGTGCTTTCCATGAAAGTCAGGCTTCCTGTGCTTGGGAACCAACAGGGACTTACAGCATGAATTGTCTCAGTGGAGGAGCTGACTGTTAATGAGCTTAATATTGTAGTGTGAGTGGCAGCCTATTTCTGGCTTTTATCTTTGCAGGGAAATGGACATGAGATTTAAGCATGCATATGTGCTATGCAGAAAATGCATAAAGAACCAAGAGGAAAGTAGGGGGCCAGCTGGACTGGAAGAAAAATTCCTTATGGGAGCAGAGTGTTGCCAGCAGAGTATTTCTTCAGTCCTGTAACTTGTTGGATGACCATCAATGAAATAACTGGTCTCAGAAATGGGTTGTCTGAAAAACTGCCAATGGTTCTGGGCCACAGATCAAGTTGTCATGAAACATACCAGAAGAGCAGTTTCCTTATTATTTGGGATTTTTTTTTGGTGACATTTTTAATTATAGCTAGCTAACCGCATGCTTTTTTATTGCTTTACCTAGGATGACTGCCTCTTAAAGGTTTGGTATCCTATGACTGGTTGGAAGTCATCTCTTCTGCCCCAAGAGAATGAAGAAAAGAAAAAATGCTCAGGGGTTGTCCACTTCTCATTTGTTTATTTGGCGCATCCTCGAGCAGTGACAGGATTTTCATGGCGTAATATTAGCAAGTACATGCCCAGGTTTGAAAGTTTTCTTTTTTAAAAAAAACAAGCAAGCCTTTGACCAAGTATTTTTTAACACTCTGCTTAAAGCTTGGCCATCAAGAATATGATTACATTTCTCTGCTTATACTTTCAAGAAATAAAACGTATCAACATCTTCCCTGTATTACCTAGTACAATAGTGATAGTCATGTTAATGGGTGAGATTTATTCTAAAATACGGTCTAAACTTCAGTGCCTTCTCAAGTTATGCCAGGAAGCATGGATGTAAGGCTTTGTCTTCATCAAACGGTGCTATGACATTGGAAATAAAATATTTGTTCAAATGATTAGCATTTAGTAAGCTATTTTCTGCGCTGTGTTGTATATACTGGTGTTTAATTAATTATTCAATTTCACTTTTCATTATTTAGTAAAATTTATGCATTCTTCACATAATCCAGCAAGTCAGATACTTTAGGCAGTTTCATAACTGCAGTTTTATAATAACTGTTGCATTTATCAAATAATGAGTGAAGCCATGTTGGCTTCACTAAGGGCGAATCATGCCTGACAGATTTGGTGGTCTTCTACAATGGGATTACAGCACTGGTGGATAAGGGAAGAGCAACTGACGTCACCTACCTGGACTTGTGCAAAGCATTTGACACTGTCCGCACAACATCCTCATCTCTAAATTGGAGAGACATGGATTTGACAGATGGACCACTCAGTGGATAAGGAATTGGCTGGATGGTCGCCCTCAAAGAGTTGCGGTCAATGGCTCGATGTCCAAGTGGAGAAGAGTGATGAGTGGCGTTCCTCAGGGGTCGGTATTGGGACCGGCACTGTTTAACATCTTTGTCGGTGACGTGGACAGTGGGATTGAGTGCACCCTCAGCAAGTTTGCTGATGACACCAAGCTGTGTGGTGCGGTTGACACACTGGAGGGAAGGGTTGCCATCCAGAGGGACCCTGACAGGCTTGAGAGGTGGGCCTGTGTGAACTTCATGAAGTTCAGCAAGGCCAAGTGCAAGGTCCTGCACATGGGTCAGGGCAATCCCAAGCACAAATACAGGCTGGGTGGAGAAGGGACTGAGAGCAACTCTGAGAAGGACTTGGGGTTGTTGGTTGATGAGAAGCTCAACACGACCTGTCAGTGTGCGCTGGCAGCCCAGAAGGCCAACCGTATCCTGGACTGCATCAAAAGAAGCTTGACCAGGAGGTCGAGGGAGGCGATTCTCCCCTTCTACTCTGCTCTTGTGATACCCCACCTGGAGTACTGCGTTCAGCTCTGGGTCCCCAAGATAAGAAGTACATGGACCTGTTGGAGTGAGTCCAGAGGAGAGCCAAGAAGAGAGGGCTGGAGCACCTCTCCTATGAAGACAGGCTGAGAGAGCTGGGATTCTTCAGCCTGGAGAAGAGAAGGCTCCGGGGAGACCTTACAGCAGCCTTCCAAGGGGGTCTTCCAAGCCCCCCAAGAGGGCCTACACAAAAGCTGGAGAGGGACTTCTTACAATGGCATGCAGTGATAGGACAAGGGGTAATGGCTTTAAACTGAAAGAGATTAGATTTGATTAGATATAAGGAAGAAATTCTTCACTATGAGGGTGGTGAGGCCCTGGAGCAGGTTGCCCAGAGAAGTTGTGCATGCCCCATCCCTGGAAATGTTCAAGGCCAGGCTGGATGGGGCTTTGAGCAACCTGGTCGAGTGGAAGGTGTCCCTGTCCATGGCAGAGTGGTTGGAACTAGATGGTCTTTAAGGTCCCTTCCAACACAAACCATACTATGATTCTATCAATAATCATTCTATGTTCACATGCACTTTTGCCAATAATGTATGCATTTATCAGCTTGCCAAAAATCATTATTGATATAAAACCTTTAGTTAGGGGAGAGGCAGAAATTTGGATGAAACAGTAACTACTAAATACTTGTATACTCCCCTAATTTCTGCTGTGTCCATATGGCTAATTTAATTACATTGGATAGTAACCTTGATGTGTTTATTGTTAGGGGTTTGGTCTGTAATGTGTTACTCACATCGTGTCTTGATGGCATCTGTCGGCTGTGGGCAGAGACATTGTTGCCAGAAGATACTCTTCTTGGTGAGCAGATCTGTGAAACTAGCACTTCCAGCATTTCCACCATCTCTCAATCTGGAAAGCAAAAGGACAAAATACAGCATGCACTAGAGGTACAAGTAGATACTTATTTTGTCAATTTTTTATATCAAGATTCTTAAAACTTAAATATTTAAAGGGTGTAGAACTCTAAGAATGTGTATTATGTAGTTATTATAAGCATAACAGAATAGTGTGAATTATTTCATACGTTTTTGAAGTCTATTACTAAACACTGAAGAAGTCAGAGACTTTGCATCTCTGCACCCAAGCTCCATGTTCTTAAAACTTGATCTACTTTTTCTATAGCTAACTAATAGTGATGGGAAGAGACAATGTTTAATATGGAATAGTAAGTGATGTTTTCATTCTGATTGGGTCTGAAAGTCTGCAATTATAAAAACAGTTGAAGCTGTAAATGAACTCTTTTAAATTTTTAGTTACCTGATTTGATAATTGCATTTCCAAAGGTGGTATTATGGGGCTCTAAATTTCAGTGGCAGTCATATCAAGTTTATTTAAAGTTTACAGTGAGAGAAAACCTATCAATATAAAAACAAGAAAACAAACCAAAAAAAACCAACCACCCTACCACTCATTTGTAGACTATTACAATCAGACCAAGTTTTTACTTGTTGCATATCATGACAACAACAAATAGGGAGAGTGGAACCAAGTATACTTTGGGCTGTTGAATCAGTTGTGCTCTCCACGTGCTCTCAGCAATTTTTAGTTACACAAAAATAATTCATTATAAAATTATATTGCAAAGGTTACTGCTTTTAGATTGTTGTAATCTTGTTTATGAACGTTACACAAAATAGTGTGCATTTTTGTGGTGTTGTTGGAGAAGATATTAAAGGAACTTTCAGAAGACTGTTAGAAGAGCTTTGCCTTTGGCCAGAACTGATGTACGTAAGTGTTACTAATCTTTGTTGAAAACTATTTAAAATAATCCTTTTGAAATTAGTCTTCACTTCTTAGGTAGAAGGAAGTTAAAAAGCTTTAGACTTTATATAAATGTGAATTTTTACCTTACGGTTTTTTAGTATTTCTTAATTTATTTTTTATAACTATACCAGACAATTCACCATTTGAAAAATATGAGGAAAGGACAAAGGAGATCTTCAGTTCTTGTTACCCACACAGATGTATTGCCAGATCAACAGGGTACTCATGAAGTTCAGCGTCACATTTCACATCACGCAAATGCACTTGGTCACTTCCATATAGCAGCAAGCATCAACCCTAATACAGGTGAAATACAACCATTTATTAAACTGTAATAATATATTTGCACAAAATGAAAAAAAATAAATAAAGGGGGCTGAGATGCACATTCTTTGCTTTGCCTAATTGAATACAGGGAATTTGTGCGAAGACTGTTATTTCACAAGTCTGTTAGTTGGCATAGAGTTTTGTAAGACAAATGAGGCTGAATTTATTCTGAATACCTTCAGCACTTTTAAAAGCCAGTTAAATTCTTCTTTGCTCATTCATCTTTGCTTATATTTCATCAAGAAACATAAATTTCAAGTCTGCCTGGCGTTTGATTGTTGGGTTTTGAGAGGCAATGATATATGATGAATAGAGTATTTGGATCATACAGAATATATAGTGAATGAAAAAAAGCTGTACCAGATTTTTTGGCAGGAAACCAGCTGCTTTTTATAGAATAATGCAGAATATTTTAAACAAGGAAAAGATTAAAGAGCAATTGTGCCTTACCTAAAATCTGTACATGAAATGGCAAGACTGCAACATATGAAACTGAGCAATTAGAACTGTTGAGTATCATTTACCATTCACAGAAGAGTCAAGTTTCATGTAAATTTATTGATGATAAAATATCTTTACTTTTTTTTTAATTACAATTGCATGTAGAAACTTGATCTGCATCTTACCTTTTCTAACCTTACAGGCACAAATTATATTCTACCTAAAATAAGTTAAATGTCTCACTTAAGAATTCTGTGTATATATATGCGTATGTGTGTATATATATGTATAAAAGATGAGCAGTTTAATATATAGCTTTTTTATTTGTTTAAAACTGTCCACAGATATTCCATCAGTCTTGGCTGGAACAGCCTTTAATATAGATGAAGGAAATGGAGGCTTCGTTGTTCACTGGTTGAATAATAAAGAATTTAATTTTACATCCTCTATTGAAGTATTTATGCAGCATCTAAGAAAAATTTCTGAACAAGAACTAGAACAAGATTTTGATGTTGAGGTTGAAGAGGAGGAAGAAATGGAAGAAAAAGAGAGAGGCTTACACATGAAATTAGATCATGGTTAGTAATATTGAGATACGTAGCATAAGAATTATTTTGAAGCACATTAATGCAATAATAAATGCAATTATTTAGCACAAGAATTATAAGTGCTAACATTTTATCACTAATCTTAAATGAATAGACATTTACAGCTGAAATGTTTGGCTACTGTAATTATGGCATGAAAAATTCAATTATGTAATCTCTGTTGGAATGCAATAGTGATATACACAGTGAAAAAGAAAGGTAGCTTTTGTCTTTCATTTCCATTTTGGATATATTCCACTGAGCTATGAAATTATGACTAAGACCTGCTCTCTGTTTACCTTACAATCTAATTGTCAGTAATGACATACCAGTTTATGGCAAGCTTTAAGAAGGGTTGGACATAGCTCCATTTCAATGCAACTGCACTATTTCCAGTACTGATAAGATTTACATATTAAACCTTAGATCACTCAATGATCTCAACTGTAGCTGTTCACAAAGGAACGGAGAGACATAGTTTGAAATTAATGATGGAAAACATATCCTACCAGAAATACTTTACATTGCTGTAGAAGGGTCACTTGGCCAGTAAGAATGTGTAAAAATAAAAATCTGTCTAGAGAAACCAGTAAGACCAATTAGTGACAGTAAACTGATGATACATTTTGTCATTTATAATGCTTACATTCTTAAAATCTAGATTACCAAAGCAGTAAAGTGTGTGATAATTCTTACTGAATGTGCAATACATACTACTTCAATATTCGCATAGCATATATTTCATGATTACTTTCTAAATACAAAAAAACCCCACATTAATTTGGAACCAGCATTCACATAAAATATGTGATTTTATGTAGTTCACCAGAATAATCTTAGGCAGGGCATTACTTTAAGTATCTGGATTTTTATGGTTATACTTATTATTACTTGTATTGCATAGTTAGAAGCAATAGTCAAAGGCCAAAGTCTTATATTTTTGTGCAGACAGACCAGAGAAAGATGTTTCTGCCCTCAATATGCATGAATGTTCTTATCAGATAGTACTATTAGCAGATTAAAAAATATTGTGTTGTTTGGAATAGAAACTGATAGTGAAATCTTTGCAATGGATAAAATGGCACATTTTTCTGTTGCAGACTTGTCTATAGATAAAGAATCAGAGACAGGGACTGGTACAGGCTCTTCAGAACATGAAGATGGAGAAAGAGAGGGAAGCCCCAAAACGTCTCTACTAGCAGGCCCACGCATGCCTCTTCCAACAGTTTTGTTAGATCGGAAAATTGAGTTGCTCCTAACTGAATGGAACAGAAATCCAGATATGCTTTTTACTATCCATCCTATTGATGGTACATTTTTGGTGTGGCATGTGAAATATTTAGATGAATGCACTCCAGGCATCTTCCGACAAGTTCAGGTATTGTATATTTGAAATTGTTTTATTATTTGTGATCTTAATCAACGATCATTGTGTCCTTTCTTTTATATCTGAACATCAGTATGAATTTAATTTTAAGTACTTCCTGTGAAACAGCTAACATTTATTCAGACTTAAGCTGGATTGTTATATTCTAATTTTTTTCTTTTTTTTTTTCCTTTATTTTTTTTTAGGTCTCATTTTCTTCTAGGATTCCTGTTGCATTTCCATCAGGAGATGCTAGTTCCCTTAGCAAAAATATTATGATGTATGCTTGCCCCATCTTTGTAAAAGATAACAGTAATGCTGTACATCAGAAGACAATGGACTTTCCAGATAAGACTCTAACAAATAAAGGACCAAGCTTTGCCCAGGACAGTGCAAATGTGAATATAATTTCTCCCATAGTAATGATGGTTTCCAAACATATAGATGGCTCTCTAAATCAGTGGGCAGTTACTTTTGCTGATAGATCAGCTTTCACTACTGTGCTAACTGTATCACATAAATTTAGGTACTGTGGTCACCGTTTTCATCTCAATGATCTAGCTTGCCATTCTGTTTTACCATTACTGCTAACATCGTCTCATCATAACGCTCTATTAACTCCTGAATCAGACAGTTCCTGGGACTCTGACAGGATAAACAGAATAATGGATCCTATTAAACATGTAAAAGGTTCTTCTAGGCAGCAACTTAAAAATGCAGCAACCCGTACATTCCATGACCCAAATGCAATCTATAGTGAGCTGATTCTGTGGCGTGTAGACCCTATAGGACCTTTATCATACACGGGAGGAGTATCTGAATTGGCTCGAATTAACTCTCTTCATACCTCCGCTTTCTCTAACGTAGCCTGGCTTCCAACACTTATTCCCAGCTATTGCCTTGGTGAGTATATTTAGCATGTTTCCATATAGAGTTAACACTGTGAGTCATAGAATTAATTTGTTAAAATAAAATACTATTGTATTTGGAGTATATTTATATTAACTTTTCAGCAGTTTCCTTGTATTATGCAAATTAAGTATTTTTATTTCATTTGAGGCTAAGCTACTTCAAAACATTTCCTCTGGTCTGAGTGTGTCTGTAGTTACTGTGGATCAGCTGACATTTAGTAACTTCTTTGTGTGAGTAAGCAATCATCACTCACAAAGAACAAGACGATCCCTTTCCTCAGTGCTTTAGACAGCTTCACTGAGTGTTCTCTGCATTGACATGGTATTAATAATGCAGATATTCTGATGACTTAGGCATCTGGGTTGTTGGCCACATACAGCTGCAGGAGGCAGTGGGTTGAACAGAACTAGTGTTTGGACCACTTGAACATCTGAATTTTTGGAAAGGATTTTCAGCCAAAATTTACAGTATCAAAATCTTTTAATATGCTGGCTAAGAGCTCTGCTTAGAAGTTCCTGAAACAATACTGAAATTCTTCAGGCCATCAGTGGTTTACAAAAGCCCAGTTAGAACACAGAGTATTTTTAAAGAAATAGACTACATTAACTTACAGAACTGCAAACAATACTTTTTCGGAGGTCAGGTAGTACAACATCTGATGTGTAATGCCCTAGGACAATTCTTCATTTTTTCGATTTAATTTTAGGGGTTCCTATTGCAATTAGGAAAATTGTCTCTATAAATGTTACTGTATTCAGATACTTATTTTTGAATTATCATAAAGATGCTGTTGTAGTAGTTGTCATCTTTGTATACAGTACTAAAAATGTCATTTGTGCTTTGGATGCAACATTAAATTTTATACTAATAATGCCAGGTTATTTTATTATCCTAACGCCAGTGTTACCTTTGCAATGGTAATATGGGTGTCAAAGATGTTGTACAACCTCAAAAATCCTAAATATGCTTAATAAATGCATAACATATCTTTGATTTAAAATAAATCCATTTTCTCTGCTCACGTAGTAACATTCTGTGCTGTCTGAATCCCACAAAGTCTTCTAAACACAAATAACTAGCTGCTTCCCTCTAAAAATGTAAGAGGAAAACATGTATCAGAATAGAAAACCTTGTGTCAAACCTGTACTATATACTCCAGAGATGCAAAAAAGACACAGTTTTTCATGTATTATTCACTACTGCAGATATATTTCTCCCTCTGCTTTTATATCTGCACTTTCAACTGGAAGGTAGAAGGGAATATTCATAGAGGTTAACTTTATCCAAAGAGCCTAGAGACAGTAAATAAGGAAAAAAAGCTACAGCTAATACAGCTTTTCTGAACAGTTTACCTTAGACTCCTATTCTGAATTGTCTCTGACAACCTAGGGAAGCTAGAGTTAGCGCCTGCTTAGAGGTGACAGTGAAGAGAACATAACCATTTTAAGGAATGGCAGCATTCCCTTAGGTGTACTACATACTGGTTTTTGCATGTGTGAACAATATTTGTAAACATATATGAATTCTACTTAGATTATTAACTTTTATGAGGAGTTTCAGTTACATAAATAAGCAGAGAGTTATTTCAAAGTTCAAATAATGGTGTTTTAATGCACACATTTGCTTAGGTTTTTTTGTTTCAGCAGTTTATGAAAATTATGTTAGAAACATATTCCGATATTGTGAAGTGGATTGTAGTAGACTACCTGATGCCATTTGACTGCCATTGATTTCTTTAACTATGAAATTTTTGTGTTTTCTATTAGGTACATACTGCAACTCTGCTAGTGCTTGCTTTGTTGCATCTGATGGCAAAAACCTGAGACTCTATCAAGCAGTTGTAGATGCACGAAAACTTCTAGATGAATTATCTGACCCTGAATCATCTGTAAGTTTTATGTAGCAATGGCTTGAAAATATTAAAATGAAACTAATTTAGGTAACTTTTTTCTCCCTCCAGTGGTTTGTCTTCACTTAGTTCCGTGTAATTTTTGTGCCATTCCGTGTATAGGATCTTATGCATAATTGCATGTTTTGCAGCTGTCTGTAAACATTAGCAGACAGAAATGCAGCTATTACTACTAAAAGTGGCTGGACTGAAACAAAATTTCCCTGACAAGTTTTCCCAACCTGTAGCAGGTGGGGAAAGGAAAAATAGGATTTCTTTCTTTGTCTAAGTGGGAAGGTGAAGACTGAAGAGCAAGACTTAGGTGTACCCACCTAAGTTACACTATATATGAGGGCAAGATAGTGGGGTAGGAGGGAATCAGCAGGTTATTGCCAAGGGTAATATTAGCTCTTATTTTTTCTGTAATAAGCAATTTTTTCATCCTTTTTTATCTTTCGTTTCTGTGGCTTTAAGCAAAGTAAAGCCTGACCTTGCACTGTTATTGTACAAAGAAGCACATCTTTCCTTTTTTTCCATTCTTCTGTTATTTTATAAGCTATCCTGCAAGATAGAGCCTGTCAGTATTCAGATCAGTCTGAAGAATCTGTTCGAGAGCAATGATTGTGAACATTCCAGCAAAAACCAACAGAGCCTTCAGTTTATATATAGGCTGTACTGATTTATTTTTTTACGTGTTGTGACAAAAACTGAAGCTTTAAACAAAAGTGAAGCAGTATATTTGAGTTTCTCATGGCACAGATACTAAGTTATATTATGAAAGGATAAATCTTTAAATAAACAACATCTAATTTCCATAAAAACTGGTATGCTATCCCCATGAATAGCTTCAGACTCACCACAGTGCAAATGTCTTGATAAACGCATTATTCATAAGTGCCAAAATGACAATTGGAAGAAATCTGTTACAGTTTAAGCCTACAAGGAAAATTAAAGCATCAGTTTATTGTAAATGACTGCAATTTCCTTCTGTCTGAAGGAAAAATATACTAACTCTTCTCATTTTGCTCTGTTTTAGAAACTTATTGGGGAAGTGTTTAACATTGTGAGCCAACAATCTACTGCTCGACCAGGATGCATTATTGAACTCGATGCAATAACTAACAAAGTAAATACATGGTTAACTCTTTAAGGGTATCAGATAAAGGTGTTCAATAGCTTTGTCTGTTAATTAACCTAATCTGTTGAAAAGAGGTAAAAGTGATGACATTTCTCTATGGTGATAATGACTGCCTTGAATTTTTGTGAATGTTGAGAAACCTTGAACGTCAGACAACTTTCTTTCAGCTGCTAGGAGCTCAAATCCCGTTGTTGGAGTGTAACAATGTTTTCTAAGCATAAATCTTGATGAAAACAAAACTTAACTAAAGACTTGTTTACAAACCATCATAATTTGAAGGGAAAAAAAAAAAATCCCCCCCAAACCCAAACAAACAAAAAGATGAACAACATTAAAAAAACCCAAACATAAAAACTAGACCTAACTATACCAAAATGTAGGAATCATAGCTATGTATTGACTTCAATTTTTTTGTCTGTCTTGTAAGACTATTTTTTATCTGTTAACTAATACAGCTATACATTTCAAACAATGAGGAGGTAGTATTATTGCACCTTGTTCTTACTCACGGTTCATTTTGATCACACATGTTCCAGCGCTGTTTTCTGTTAGGAAGCAGCCTGTGAAAACAGTGTGGTTTTACCATTTCTTAATTAGACATCTGGATGTTTTTGACATATATAAAGAAGTATTTTTCTGTCAATAAATTTCCATGTCTTAAGTATTCATCACATAGGATCTTCAATTTTAAGTTCAGATTTGCAAAATATTTTTCTAGAATTTTTATAGATGAGTACAGGGAATACTCTCTTTCCATGTTTCTCTAGAAAAAGATGGAGGGTGTTTTGCAACATGAAAACTTTGCCATCACTGTCTTTGGGGGACATATTTTTCCTTGCCTGCAGGAAAGGATTTCACTGCCAGCAGCCTCCTTTGTAGAGAGGTGGAGGTACTGCAAAGAAATCTGTTGCTGTCAGGAAGGACAGCTGTTGAGATATCCAAGAGAAGGAAAATCTGCAATTCATTCCCGTTTTTACATTTCCCAAGCAATTCACTGCAGACATGCCTTCCCACTGAAGAGGGATAAAAGTCTAAGAGTTTTTTCAGTGTCATTTATTCAACATCAAAAGAAATAAAAACCAATCAGATACTAATTCATCTGTCAATAACTGCAGCAAAAATGTTATTGCAGAATGTGTCTAGCATGGTAGATGTCAGTGAAATTATTTGAATATACAAACAATAGGTTCTAGAATATGCTGTTCTTAATATAAGAGGAAAATGTTTAGTTTTTCTGATGCATTAAAATAATTTCAACATTATGAAAGAAAGTGATCCTCATTGGTAGCTAGATTGCACAAAAGAAATAATTGCATTAGTACAAAATGTTGCTATACTGTTCTGGAAGCGTAACTATTGCTTAATGTTTCAGTGTGGCTCAAACACACAATTGCTTCATGTTTTTCAAGAAGACTTCATTTTGGGATACAAACCACATAAGGAAGATGTGGAAGGGAAGGAAACCGAGATATTTTTCCAGCCATCACAAGGTATAGCATAAAAATAACTAATATGAATGAAGTAGGTACCAAAAATGTTCCTAAAGAGTACAGAAATCTAGCCGGCATATGCTAGTTTCCTTTTTAATGAGAATCTGTAGAATTCAGTAAAATGGCTATTTCATGTTTCTCATAAGAATTGTTGTTACGTGGTAATGGTATTAAAAAAAGGCATTCTAATTTGTTTAGAGTGAAACATCTTAACTTACATGACAAATGCTATTTTTCAAAATGCTGTATATTTTAAAATGTGTACAAAAGAGAACAGAAGTGTATTTTCTGCATCAATATGTAGTTCCAGGTGATAAGGTGAATATATCTGACTTCCAAGTTAATACAATAGAAAGTAACTGGGGAATTTGGTAGTAGACTTAAAACTTTAAAAGAAAAAGGAAGAAAGCAGGCAGATGGAAAAGAGTCTTTGCAATCTAGGAAAATAGTTAAAACTGACTGGGAAGGCAAATATAGCTAATAAATGAGATTTGCCATTCAGGTTGTCTGTAAGTCAGTCTATCTCTTTATTTTCGTAATTCTTCTGTAGCCATGGGCAAACAAAATGTTGATTAAAAAAATGTTATTAATGGTACTGTTTGAATATTTATACTGTTTTAAAATCAAGCAATTGCTTTCAAAGAGGAAAACAGGTTTTTTACTATCAATAATTTTTAGAGAGTCTTCTGTTATTAAAAATTATTTATGTTGAATGTAAACTTCATGATAGTGATAATACGTTTAAATTACAGGGTATCGTCCACCACCTTTCTCAGAAAAGTTCTACCTAGTAGTAATTGAAAAAGATAGTAATGGCTGCTCTGTTCTTCAGATGTGGCATCTTCATCTCAAATCTGTGCAAGCCTGTTTAGGTGAGTGACTGACTGAATTTTCTTAGAGACAGACGTTTCTTTCATATTATTTAAAATCAAACTTAAAGCTTGGTGGTTTATTTTAAAACAAATTGTGTCACCTTTGTCAAGCAGAAGCCTTAAAGTCAGAAATCTTCGGAATAATTTATCAATACAATAGAAGCAGTAAGATTCCTTACAAACATTGATTGCATTCTATACCAATAGCAATATAAAAATTTGTTGATAGGGTGAGTAATGTACTTAAGCACTGGATTCTTTATTTTAAACTATCAGTATTTCAGAATGTTATGGGTATCCTAAAACAAATAGCCGCAGCATGCAATAAAACTAACACAGCTTGAACACGTCATATAATTATTTTCTGTGTAACTTAAGCACTGCTAAAAAAAATAAATCTGATTATAGGATATTCATGCCTTGTCCTTACTAGTAAACAATTTTTTTAACACTGTTGGCAATTTTTTTTTATATAGCAAAACCAACTGAAGCTACTTCATTAGAGAATAAGCTTAGTGTACCTGAGCAAAGGACACTGGATTCTTCTCCAGACATATCACCTGGCATAAGTCCCATTCCACGATCTTCATCAATTGCTAATCTTCAGACTGCTAGTAAACTCATTCTGAGCTCCAGACTTGTGTATAGCCAACCTCTGGATCTTCCTGTTGGTGTAGAAGTAGTAAGAGCAACTCCTTCAGCAGGTAAATTTAACGTTTTTTTTTTTTTATCCAGTTGGTCCAGTAATTTACCTCGTAGTTTATAGGATTGTATCGTCTCAGCCTATCACATTCTGATTTACTGATACAGGGATCATGGGACTAAAAAGGCTCTCTCAAATCATTGTGTCCATGTCATGTTACCCTTTCATAAATGTATCAAGTCCCCACAGGAAAGCTATTCGTGAAACTTATTGTTCTAATAGTTGGAAACTCAATTTATAGTCTTAATTTATTAATGAACAATTTATACTTGCTTGTTCATCTGCCATCATTAATGTGTTGGGTATATATGCTTTTTTTTACCTGATGCACTTACACCTTCGTCTGTCTGTCTGTGTCCCTCCTGTCTTCCCCCCGCCCCCCTTCCCTTTTAGGTTTAATTTTGGTAGGCTACCTGAACCTAATCTTAACTTCCTTAATCTCATCTGATTAAGGCTTTGTATTCCTCTCATTATTCTAACAATCCTTCTCTGAATTAGTTCAGTTCCAGTTTATCATCTTCAAATAGTGACCAGAAATGCAGATGATTAGTCATGTTCAAGCTGCAAGACTGTTATCAGTCTTAATACATTTGCCCTTACCCAACTCCAAATCAGAAAAATAATACCAGGCTGTAAAGTTTTCTATCAGTAGCTAGACAGTGTTAAATCTGCCTTATTCGTATAGGCATTCTATTTTATATTACTAAAATTAAATATGTTTGTTCTAACTTCAGGTCACTTGAGTTCTTCATCAATATACCCAGTCTGCCTTGCACCTTATTTGATAGTAACATCATGTTCAGACAACAGAGTGCGCTTCTGGAGATGTACCGTAGAGACAGACCTAAACAGCAAAAATGAAGAAAGGGAAACATATCATTGGAGAAAATGGCCTTTAATGAATGATGAAGGAGAAGACAACAGCAGTACAGTGAGCATAGTAGGAAGGCCAGTTGCCGTTAGCTGTTCTTACACAGGACGTCTTGCAGTAGCATACAAACAACCCATACAGCATAATGGTTTTGTTTCCAAAGAATTTTCCATGCATGTTTGTATACTTGAATGTGAGTCTACAGGAGGATCAGAATGGGTTTTTGAACAGACAATTCATCTGGATGATTTAGTTAAGGTTGGAAGCGTACTTGATTCAAGGGTCAGCGTAGATAGTAATTTATTTGTTTACAGTAAATCAGATGCTTTTTTGAATAAAGACAAAGTGCCCAGTATCAAGCATTTGGTGCATTTGGACTGGGTATCAAAAGAAGATGGTTCACATATATTGACAGTTGGAGTTGGTGCCAACATCTTCATGTATGGAAGACTTTCGGGAATTGTAACAGATCAAACTAGCAGCAAAGAGGGAGTAGCTGTCATTACTTTACCACTAGGTGGTAGCATAAAACAAGGTATAAAGTCAAAGTGGGTGTTGCTTCGATCAATTGATTTGGTATCATCTGTAGATGGCACTCCTTCACTGCCTGTTTCTCTGTCCTGGGTGAGAGATGGTATACTGGTAGTGGGAATGGACTGTGAAATGCATGTTTATGCCCAGTGGAAACATGCTGTCAAGTTTGGTGATGGAGAAAGTGATGTTTTTACTACTGAAGACTCAACAACACAAGATCCACTCAAAACAAGCTTGATAGCAAAGAAGACCAGTGTAATTGATGGGGCAGGTATTGTGGATGATGTCTTTGGCACTCCAACTGTAATTCAGGATGGTGGCCTTTTTGAAGCGGCTCATGTTCTTTCACCAACTCTACCCCAGTATCATCCAACCCAGTTATTAGAACTTATGGATCTAGGTAAAGTTCGCCGAGCCAAAGCCATTCTATCACATTTAGTTAAATGTATTGCAGGAGAAGTTGCAATAGTTAAAGACACAGAAGCTGGAGAAGGAACTGGTCCTAAACGCCATCTTTCTCGCACCATTAGTGTAAGTGGTAGTACTGCAAAGGATACCATCACAGCTGGAAAAGAAGGTACTCGAGACTACACAGAGATAGACTCAATTCCCCCGCTGCCACTGTATGCACTGCTTGCTGCAGATCAAGATGCCACTTATGTTTCTGAAGAAACTTCTAAAATACCTCAGGGCTCTGACGATCATGCTAAGAGAAAAACAGAGGATCAGTACTCAGATCTATTCCAGATTCAGCCTGTAACAACTGAAGACTTTATAGATTTTGAGCCTGAAAAGAGGGAAAGTAAATCCAAAGTTATTAATCTGTCACAGTACGGTCCGACTTACTTTGGTCGAGAACATGCAAGTGTCCTTTCAAGCCACCTGATGCACTCAAGTCTGCCAGGCCTCACTCGACTGGAGCAGATGTTCCTTGTAGCTTTGGCAGACACTGTGGCCATGACAAGCACTGAACTAGATGAGAACAGAGATAAGAATTACTCAGGTTAGTAACTGACATATTATTGAATTAACACTCTTGTTTTTCTCAGCAAAGGTAAACTTAGTCCTTGGGTATTTTCGAATAACAAAGCTGAAAGCTACATCAGTTATTCCGATTAGATACTATAAGAAAGAAAAAACACTTAAATCTCTACTTATATTTCATACATAATAAGTAACTTGTAGTTCAGGTTCTCAGCAAGTTTAGAAACGTACATTCCTCACACACTGCATATGTTAAGTTGTTTATATGCCTCTTGTAGTCACCTGCATGTTCAAAACTCAGTATTTTATATTTCACAGGAAGAGATACCTTAGATGAATGTGGCTTACGATATTTGTTGGCTATGCGCTTGCACACCTGCCTTCTGACATCACTCCCACCTCTGTACCGAGTTCAGCTGCTTCACCAAGGTAATTTCTTAGAGCAAAGTATTAGTTTCATTTGATCCACTTGAACTGACAAGATCTGGTTATGTTTGATTTATAATATTAAGATACTTCTATTATCTGCATATTCATTTTAGATTATATCTATTCCATTAAGGCCCTTATCTTGCAAAGGCTTAGTATACGCTTCCCTACATGCACTATGAATAGCAAAAAAAGTATAGCTCTAGAACAGAAGAAAGATTCTGCCCCATTGTGTTTGAGGCATGAATAAGTTTCCCAACTAGATAACATACAGACTTGTATATATATTTCATTGTTTCTACTGGAGGAATGAAGATGTTGCTTTACATGAGCATGGCTTTATCTTACCTTAAAGATTATTTTATTATTTTCATCACAGCAGGTTTTTTCCCTTGCTCAATCTGAGTAAATGCTGTTGTGAAATACAGGAAAGAAAAGCCGTTACCACCCAAATAGCAGACAGAAAGGTTTCTGGCCCAGAATGGGTCTGCCTCTGCGATAACACAATATTTTTCCATTAGTCTTCCACCATATAACTCTAGTACATATATGAATGAGGTACTGGAAAATGGTGGAAGAAGCACTGAGGAGAGGACATCTATAGTGAGCAAAAAGATTTCAGCTGTTCCTTTAGCAGCTCCACTTCCTGTTGAGAGAAACAGTCTCTCTCAGATCTACCTAACTCTTGGGTTGGAGATCCCACTTTGCATCTCTGACATATTCCATTTGCTTATTAACAAGTCTTAACCTTCTGAATTTTATTATCTTATGTTACTGTTTAGGCCTATCTACTTGCCATTTTGCATGGGCTTTTCATTCTGAGGCTGAGGAGGAGTTGATCAATATGATTCCCGCTATCCAGAAGGGAGACCCACAGTGGTCTGAATTAAGAGCTATGGGTATTGGTTGGTGGGTCAGGAATATCAACACACTCCGAAGGTGCATTGAGAAGGTACTTTTTACTGCTTACAAATTATAGTTACATGCTGTTAGGTATGCCTGAACAGATACGCACAGCGACTTGTATATAGCAGATTCCTTTGTGCTCCAGTCCAGCCAGGAGACTGCGTAACTACTTTTTTCTATGCCAACTGATATTGGCAGTCCTGGCTTACAAATTTTGTTGTTCAATAGTAAGATATAATACGTCTAGGGATGTATTCCCTAGGATGATATAGGGAAAAGCCATTTCTGAAGCACCTAATTTCTCCCACACGCACATATTTTACAGTATGTTAAAGATCATATTAAGTACTCTATTTTAAGCAGAATCTTGTTTTCAGATACATGAGATAGCATATATCTGTAGATTAAACAGGAAATTATACTTGGAGTTCAGTAGTGGGTTTTATTTAAGAAATAAATATATGTAAAAATATTAGTCAATAAAAACTATATAAAGGGTCTTTTTGCAAATTTTGTATTTTTTTTATAAGGTAGTACTAGAGAACATAAAAGATCTGAACTGCAGGTAAATGCAGGTTTTACTCTTCTGAAGAGTCACAAAATTACTGTTTTTTAGAAAAATGCACCTATATTATGTAAAACCAAAATAACACCAAATCTCATTTGCATGCAAAGTTTTCTTATGGGAGGTCTAATAATGGATAAAATGCAATATATTTTTGAGATAATATATAAAACTGTTTCCCATAGCTACCGATGAGATTTAAATCCTTGCTTCAAGAAGAATTTCAGCTTTCTTGTAACTTGAATTTTGATGGATTTGAATAATTACTAGCTTTTGTTTTGAATTACAACAAATAATGCAATCTCTGAAATGTCTGTAGAACAGAAGTACTTACTAGTTAACTAAATTTTCAAGTCATCTGTTGGAAAATTATATTTCAAAGAATGCAGGAGCAAAACTTAATTATTCTAGCACTCCAAATCAAATGCAATTACATCTCTGAGTCCTATACAAAAAACAAACAGTGTTCATTAAAGAAATACTTGTATTAGCTTAAGTATACGTAAATAATGGATTGCAAGAGGAATTTCATGTAATAGTATGAGTTGCTGTAACGCTTTTAAAGAAAAAAATTTTATTTGCACATTTGTAATGTCCCACTGTGGTTGAGAGGGGTTAATATCTGCAGTAGAGCTGTTTTTCTGACTCTTAAGAACATTTACAGTGTAATGAGAGTTGTCAATATGAATAAAACATTCTGACAGAAATTACTGTTGCTTTGTAGAAATAATACATTCACCTAGACCATCCTCCCTGACAGAGAACATATGTCATTTAGCTAAAAGCAGCCTTTATATTTTCAGTAATAATAGTAGGTTTTGTTTACTACAGGTTGCAAAAGCTTCATTCCAGAGGAACAATGATGCCTTAGATGCTGCACTTTTTTACCTTGCTATGAAGAAAAAGGCAGTGGTGTGGGGTCTGTTTAGGTGAGTTCTACTAACTATAAGTTTGATTAAATCTTAATTGAATCAGGAATGCAAAGCAGAAGTCATTCAAGATTAGAGTTTAATTTAAAGTGATGTTGTTCAAGTGATTGTATACTAAGGTTATATAATAAGTAGTTGTATACATTGCATTTCTTTATGCAGGTCCCAGCATGATGAAAAGATGACTGCCTTTTTCAGCCACAACTTCAGTGAAGATAGATGGCGCAAAGCTGCTTTAAAAAATGCTTTTGCTTTGTTGGGAAAACAACGCTTTGAACAATCAGCTGCTTTTTTCTTGCTAGCAGGTTCACTGAAAGATGCTATAGAGGTATCCACTTTTAAGAAATTAAGTTTCAGTTTCTAATTTGACCTGTGCAACTACATCCTCACAAGCTGTTCTCTGCTGATGTTTTCACAAATCATGGCAGTACAAATGTTATGGTATGTCCACACATGATCCCCCTGTGCCCTGCAGACATACCATTTACCTCCACACTACTGTGAAAAGCAGTTTGGAAGCTGATCTGAAGGCCAGAATAACTGTTCAGATACATCTGTCCTCAGTGGAAGCACTCTTGGGAATACCAGTCATGACCCTTCTGGCAAAACTTTCTGTTTGATCAGCACAGTTAAGTTGTAGCATTCTGTTCAGCCTCCAGCTATTCTGCATGACCTATTGTTACAACATTAAATAAAAAAACAAGTCCCAGAGTTCTCTTCTGAAGCAGCCCTAGTATCCCTTTTTAGTGCAGCCTGCCACAAGGGAGGTGAGAGCTGTAAGCAAGATCATAACCTAAGCAGTACCTCTCAGGAGAGAATGGGAATTAGAACCTTTAGTTATCCTGCTTATTTATATGCAGTGTGTGTGTCTTTACCTGTGAATGTAAAGAATTTTCCTCAGAGATTTAATTCTGCAGATGAGACAGTGTGAAGAATATCTTACCAGTGATGTATTAACATTAAAGTTGGAAGTGACATTTATTCTACTAGGTAGAATAAAAATGAACACCTTTATCTTTACTTCTGCCATATTAATTTTTGGCATGCTGATGTACTGCTATGCATATCATAATTCCTGAAATAGAAAAAAGTACACCTCTTTCCAAACACAGAAGAAAATATGTTACTTAGATATATATCACTTACCACATTTTTGACCCAAAGATAAATACATACTTTAAAGAACAGGTATGATGAGAAAAAAATTACCTGTTCTGTAAACATATATTACTATTCACTTCATTGTTATTTTAAAGAACTACCTTTACCTCTTAAAGCAGCCTTTTCCCCCCACTTCTTATCATAGGTGTGCCTTGAGAAAATGGAAGACATCCAGTTGGCTATGGTTATTGCTCGTTTATATGAATCAGAGTTTGAAACCTCTGTCACATATACCTCCATTCTTTATGAAAAGATTTTGGGTTGCCGTAAGGATGGAGCTGGGTTCAGCTGTACTAAATTGCATTCTGATCCATTTCTGAGAAGCATTGCATACTGGATAATGAAAGATTACAGTAGAGCACTGGACACATTATTGGAACAAACACCTAAAGATGATGATGAAAACCCAGGTAAGGGAAAAGCATTAGTCTAATGGGACAAACTTATTAAGACAAAGTAGAGAAGGAGAAATACTTCTGTGTATGTATGCAGTCCCTTCTCCTGAGATACCATTATGCTGAAATCATTAACTGGCTTATGTACTGGCCCGCACAACTTCTACTTCTTCTTTTAAAAAAAAAAAAAAAAAATTTCCAATTTCTTCCAAGGACTTGTCTCCAACCCCCCAATACCAAACTTAGTTCTGCTGTTAGATAAGCTCGGGAGGGCCTTCATTGTTTGGTACTTCCCTACAATACCTCTAAACTACTGAATGCTGGCTAGTCTTTATTCCAATGGACTTAAATTCTCATTCTTGCTTCTAGGAATTAGCAGTGTTCTAGCAGGATTTTCTGTCCTGTCTCTTCTGAGATTAATTTCAGTGACAGGTGGCTACATAGGTTTCTGTGGCATATTCCTTCCCTTGGGGAAATCTCTACCTGGCTGATCATCTCAGCTTTTTTTAGGCTTAGCTAAGTGGAATATAACAGTGAGGCAAATGAGAGAATTTAGTATCTTTCTACTCATCCAGCTCATACCTTTAATCTTTTTGTGGGGAATAAGTAATTCTTTCATTTTGTTTTGGCAACTAGATCCAAAACTGTCTTTGTTTTTGTGTTTTGACAAATCTCTGTAATGCAGGAAATACTGCAAAACAGAATAATACCATTTTTAACAGATAGATGTCATATCTGTTTAATTCCTTAGTTATCGTCAAGTCGTGCAATCCTGTGGTATTCAGTTTTTACAATTATCTTCGGACCCACCCTTTGCTCATCCGAAGATACTTCAGCTCACCAGAAGGGACTTTAGCCACCTTAGGTCTAAAAACTGAGAAAAGCTTTGTTGATAAAATTAATCTTATAGAAAGAAAATTATTCTTCACTACTGCAAATGCTCATTTTAAAGTGGGTTGCCCTGTACTAGCTCTTGAAGTGCTTTCCAAAATTCCAAAAGTAAGAAAAAAGTCTACTGTAGCTGCAGAGAAAGATTCATCTAGTCCTCCAATACAGCCTGGTGTTTCAGATTCCAAAGCGCTAAGGGATGGTGCTGGAAGTGGTGATATAGACTGGTCAAAGCCAATTTCAACTTCCTTTGCTTTGGAGAATACTGTTGAATCTTCAGCACAATTTGACTGGAGTCAACCAGTAGTAAAATTTGATGATGAGCCCCTTACTCTTGATTGGGGTGAAGACAAAAATGGGTCAGATGAAGAGGACAAGGATGTTGGTATAATGATGAAAAACACAAAATCTGATTCTAAGAATGGAGATGTTGATGAGAGACCCTCAGACACCAACATCCCACAAACACCACAAGGGGAGATTTCTGATGCAGGAGACACTGAGGTTGATGTTATCGCTGAACAACTGAAGTTCAGAGCCTGTTTGAAGATCCTTATGACTGAACTGAGGACTTTGGCTACAGGTTATGAAGTAGATGGAGGAAAGCTCAGATTTCAACTGTACAACTGGCTTGAAAAAGAGATTGCGGCTATGCATGAAATATGCAACCATGACGCAGAGGGCAAAGACTATTGTAAAACATATACCAAAGTAAATGGGGATCTACTTGATCATGACGATATTATGGATAAGCCAGACATTGGTTCGTATGAACGGCACCAGATAGAAAGACGTAGGTTACAAGCAAAACGAGAACATGCTGAAAGACGAAAGTGGTGGCTGCAGAAGAACCAAGCTCTTCTAAGAGTTTTTCTAAGTTATTGTAGTCTTCATGGGGCACAAGGTGGTGGTTTAGCATCTGTAAGAATGGAGCTGAAGTTCTTGCTGCAAGAGTCACAGCAGGTAAAACAAATTCAACTAATTTCTGTTCACAAGAGTGAACAGTTCTGGACTGTCAGTTTTGTCAAATGCTTAAGTTTGTGCCTAGATAGATGCTTCTTATGTTCTGCAAGTCTAATGCTCAAGATCATTTTAAAGTTCTTGGAGAAAGAACTTGGTATTTAAGTGTGCTGCTTTTACACATCCTGATCATCTGGTTCTTAAGAATCTGTTATATGATACTGAGGATTAGGCTACCTATAATTATGGAATATAAATGCTGCTGTTTATATTATAGCTGCAGCATTATATATGTGTTCCAATGAAATTATAATTCTGATCACAATATTCTGGGTACCTATATAATAAATTAAATTCACAGTTGCTGAAATATGACAAAATCTCATTCCCTACACCTCTGCAAATCATGCAAGGAATGGGATCTTAGCTGCAAGGTTCAACAAATAATAATCAAATCAGACACGGTAGTCATCCCTTTACTATATTATGGCATTTTCGACATTTATTTCGTACAAAAAGAGGTATTTTCCAGCAAATATTAATGTCTAACCTGAGCTACAGCAGATAATCTGATACTGGGCAAGTCATTTAACTTGCCCTAGTCCTAGGATTTCTCACATTTCAAATTGAAGCAGTAGACAACTGTTTTGGTGGTACTAGACTTAGTACATACTTTTAAGAATAAAAAAAAAATTCTGTTTGTTTCCACTTGAGAAACTCAGCTTAGTGCAAATTTGACTTTTGTTATTAAACTCAGACCAGTGAATATTATGTTAACTTATGCTACTGCAAGTGCATTTTTAATTAGTGTTTGGTACTAGATAATCTCAACAATTCTTAATAAACTACATAAAAATACTCTTCCTGCACTAAATGAAAAAGTATTCCAGCAAACTTGGCTATCAGGTCTGATCCATGTTATTACAGTAAATAACTTACTTTTGTTGTCAGTCACAGTAAAACCTTGTCTGTACTGAGTAGACAGCAGTGGAAGAGGATAAATAACCCTGGAAAAACATTTAAGATGTAAAATTATTATTTTTTTAAGCTTTTTTCTCAAAGCAATAATTTTAAATACAACCTTGTCTTTTAAACAGGAAACTACTGTAAAACAACTTCAGTCTCCACTTCCGTTACCCACAACACTACCGTTGCTTTCTGCAAGCATAGCATCCACAAAAACTGTGATAGCTAATCCTGTGCTGTATTTAAACAACCACATTCATGATATTCTTTACACTATTGTGCAGATGAAATCACCACCACATCCTAATATTGAAGATGTCAAGGTAATGAAAAGCTTTCAGGAAATGCTAAATGATTTTTTATAAAATGGGGAGTGAGCATGCGAAAAATAAAATGTGGTGTTTGAGTTAACTTTTCGACACTTACCCTTTCACAATACTGACCTTCTCCCTTAAGTCTGATGAACTGAAAATGCTAGTTAACCACTTGCTTTCCGACATCTTTTTGAATCAGGTTAGTTTGCTTTCATCCAAATTCTGGTCATTCTCAGGAAACTATTCCAAATGTGAATGTTCACTAAAACACTGAATTCTTGGCTCTTAAAACAATATGATCATGTAAGTTAACTAATTATTATCATTTTGGTCAAATCCTGTAGGGAGATTAATGAAATTAGAGATGGGAGACTGTAAGTTACATTATAACTTTCTATTAATATAGATATTATAAACCTTACTGTAACACAAATTTCCTCAAGTGTACTGGTTTTTAAGGAATTGTGGTGAATTACTTTGTCTGACTTCATACTCGGGGGGTGAATAAACTCTGTTCAGATTCAGTAAATGGGGGGGGGGGTGGAATCAAAGAGCCTGAGACTATGACACAGATAATTAGTGAGAAACTAAGTCGTTATTTTGTACACTTAGATCAGTATTCATATTCATTAAATTAATTTGAATTTTTATTGACTAAATGAAAGTAGGGAAAAATTAGGAAACTAAATGGGTTGTCTCACTGCAGGGCAGTTAAGTTTCTAAAAGTGTAACCCAAGCTCATTTACATCTCATTTTCTCTCTTACATCAGTTGACTCCTTTTCCATCCTGCATTATGCTACAGCAAGCATCTTTCTTATTCTAAAAACTCATACTTCACATGCATTTTCTTTTAAAAGAGAATTCAGAAAGAAGAGCTAACACTTCCTAACTGCAAAATAACTATTTAGATAATTCATAGCTTTAATCTAAGGTTTAGCATTTGATTAAATGGAAAGATGGTAGGAAAAGATGGAAATGAACACATGGTGGGTTTAAAAAAGTTTTACATTTTTAACGGTTTGACAGTACCATTTTCTTAACATGGTGGATTTCATCAGACTTTCCAAGAAATCCTTGCATTTCTTCTGTTTAAGAACTGGAGTGTTTCTGTTGCATGGTGAGGCAATAACAGAGTATTATTCTTGTTACTCCTTGAGGCTTCTGGAAATTTATAAGTACATAACTGAGGTAAAAAAGAGATTATAGGTAAAACAATCATACAATGATTACACAAACTTTTGTATTTTATGCTTATTGAGCAATTACTACTACATTGAACTGCGATGTTATATAATATGGCTTCTAGGAACCATTCTATCAAATTCATTATCATAACAGGACATACTTAATCACTCCTTCAGTATACTCACTCATTGCGGCAGGTCTATGTTAGAATAAAGTTAATTATCTTGACATAATATTAGAAGGTTTTGACTACAATCAAATTATCTTGAACAAGCAGTTGTGATTTTCAAAGTACTATATTGTAAACTTAAATTAACATTCAGTTACTATTTCCTGCACTTGGTTTAAAACTAGGACATTCCTGTATAACACATGTCCAGCGCTGTTTAGAAAGAATTGTAGCTTACTCATCTTTTATATAAAACTTATGTATAGCTTATTGGCTCTTTTTATTTTAGGTGTACACACTTCATTCTTTAGCAGCTTCACTTTCTGCATCCATTTATCAAGCACTATGTGATAGTCACAGCTACAGGTAAAAATGAAAGTTTTCTTTACAGTCCTACATTTGGAGTATACTTTGTGTATCCAGAATGGAAATTCTTCATGCATGTGTCTAAAAAAGGGATTAAATATCTGTGTATGGGTATAGATACTTATACAGTTTACACATTGCTAGCTTTGATATGCCAGATAAGTTTTACACAGGTAAAATAACACCAATCATTCAGATTTTTTCCAATAAATAATAGGAAAAACTGGTGTCACTCTCACTTGGATGCTTCTGAAAAATATTGTAATGCTGTTTTCCACAGCACATTCATTGCTGAAAGGGGACGCAGGGGAAACATTTGAGCCTAACTGAAGTTAGGCTTCAGGCAGTTTATATTCCAGACTGGAACTGGAAGAGAATGTTGTAACAACATTAAAAAAAATTCTTCAGAACAAATGTTATTAAAATTTTTGAAAAAGCCTTTTTCACATCTGGAGCTACACACATAACATTAAAATTGATAATGCCATACAGAAATATTTCAAGTTTTAATAAAAAATGTATTTCGTATACTGTGAAATTATAAAATTCTTGACTTAGTCCTATAGAATTTTAAATGTTGCATTTTCTGGTTAAAATGAGATGCATGTATATATACTATACTGTATTACAAAAATACTCTAAAATCCTTTCTTAACAGAAAAAAATTAATTTCTATTTAGCAGCCAAACAGAAGCGAATCAGTTTACAGGCATGGTTTATCAAGGACTGCTTTTGAGTGATCGACGTAGACTGAGGACAGAAAGTATTGAAGAGCACGCAACTCCAAACTCATCTCCTGCTCAGTGGCCTGGTGAGACAAAAATAAGGTTACTTTTAGCACCACTGGACCAGCTCCACATTTCAAAATTATTTAACTGTCCTGTAATGTGATGGATGAAATGATGGATTATCAATGATGGATAAGTGTTTCTGATTTAGTTCTCAAATTAATAACAGGCTTTAACTTTTTTACATATCAAAACAAACAAACAAAAAAACTTTCTATATGGCAAACATCTTGCTTAAAGAAGAGACCACGATCTTTAGGATAAACTCAATAACCTGACAATTTGTCATCCTAAAATGTTTTCCTCCAGTCTGCCTCACCCCCTAGCAAAGCTATTGCTGTTAGCTTATTTCTGTTAGCTATTTTCTGGTTCTACAGTACTGTCTTACATCTATGCTTTACTTGGTATAGGTATCAAAACAACTATTCCCAATGTACGAGCATAAATTTAGTATTTTGAGGTCAACTGTGGAAACAGTGCAGGAATTTCATAGGCAAGCTGAACTGCCCATAGTATTTGCAGAGAGGTATAACGCAGAAGTCCCAGACCCAAGAAAACTTTTTTTAATATTGATTTTAAGAAAAATATTAATAGTATGTTTCATCTGAATAAAAGTATCATGTGGCTATTAGTATATGTTTAACATAAAATGTAGAGATGAAACATTTCGGTTTTTTCCATTTGTGCTCCTACTCATTTAACATAGAACTTTTCCTCTATTCTCTTTGCAGGTGTGAGTTCACTTATAAATCTCTTAAGTTCAGCTCAGGATGAAGATCAACCAAAGTTAAACATCTTACTTTGTGAAGCTGTTGTAGCTGTCTACCTGAGTCTCCTTATACACGCCCTTGCAACCAATTCATGTAATGAATTATTTCGACTAGCAGCCCATCCTTTGAACAGTCGAATGTGGGCTGCTGTTTTTGGCGGAGGAGTAAAACTTCTTGTAAAACCTCGAAGGCAGTCAGAAAATATTCCAGGTACTTGGTTCTCTAAAGGACATGCTAATGAATTGCATTTTATACCTTTTAGTAACCTAGTAGGAGAGATTTCCTTCCTTTTAAAGACAAAAACCAAGTAACAGAACTTAAGTATCTACTGGCAATAAAACTGTTATATTAATTAAAAAGCAGAAAAAATGTTAGTCTTGCAGTTGTCCTTTGTAATGGCATCCAGCACATTTTGAATTTACTATAAAAACTGTACAGTTATTATATTGCTAGCATTACTATTAGATGCTTACTTGTAACACTTTTTAGGACTTTCAGTCATTATTTTTTAGTGAAAAAAACAGATGGTATAAATTGGTGTTAATACCTATGGTTTTCTGTAGATGAGAGATGAGTATTATTGTTTAATGACTGCAGTAACTTGGAAACAGTATTTCTGAAACCAATTTCTATTGGAAGATACGATTTCATCTTGCGCAAGACCACAGAGAAGAAATATCAACTTCATCTGTCAGAAAAATAGTTCATGCATATGTAAGGTCCAACTAAAACCAGGAATTTCACAAAGACAGATGAGCATGTCTTAACATACTGCATGAGGAAAAGCAAAAGTGGAGATTGAATTAAGGCTCTGGAGACAAAGGCAAATACAACCATTTGTTATGGACTTCACACTGCAACAATACTGAAAATCATGTCACATAGCCTTTCAAAACAACGATAGGCCTGAAACTTATGCAAAAATTAGATGTTCCATATCTGAAATATAAAACAAAACAGTAATAAGGCAAAGGCAATGCACCATTATGAGTATGCACAACAGATATTTGTCATTCATGGAATAACTTAAACATTTAGGGCAGTTATTTTCACAAGATGTTAATATAAGTGACTTATATAAAGTCATGTCTTTATTTGAGATGTATTCTGTTTTCCTTTAACCTACAAGCTGCTACAGCTTCTGATGTTTCAGAGGATGGTAATGAAGGTTTGTAAAAACTTGCAGTGTAAATGAATGTTAGTAATGGCTTTTTTTTTTAAAAAAAAAAAAAAAACAAAACCAACTAGCTCCTTTGTAATAAAGTAAGTGTGATCTTCAATGTTGCCTGGCCAATAACACTTTGAAAAACAAATTCCACATTAATATTTTCATAACTATTAAGACATGTTAAATCATAACACTTTAAAATAGACTTCAGTTGTCAAAAAGCCTGTCTATATTCAAATTTTCTTCGCTATCTTAAGAGTTCTTTGGCTTATATTTTGAATAACTACTGCTACTTGTGCAGTTTACAGTTTAGTGAAATTTTTTATATTACTTTTATTTCTCAATAAAATTTCTTATTTCTTTCTTGAGAAATTTGTTGGCTAAAAGCTTTTTACTTAAAAGCTACATCTCCTGAGAACTCAATCCAGATAATAAAATGTATTTCTCATGATATATCCAATGTATAGATGCCACAGTTACTGAATTTATCATAAGTGAACTTTTTGTATGATTACACTTACTTTATTTAGGCTGGCTTTGATTTCTGAATCAGTAGAAATTAGTAACAATAACATAGAATCATTAATCATACAATCATTAAGGTTGGAAAAGACCTCTAAGATCATCGAGTCCAACCGTCAAATGGGTTTAGTTGCTTCAATTATAAAATACAGCCATTTCTAAAGATCCAATATTAATATCAGCTTTTCAAATTACCTGAATTTAGCACCACCTCTTCCATCAGAAGAAATGGATAAACATCGCCGTCGGTTTAATATGAGAATGCTAGTGCCAGGAAGACCAGTAAAAGATAGCACTGTACCACCACCTGTACCTGCAGAAAGACCCTCTTACAAAGAAAAGTTTATCCCTCCAGAACTCAGCATGTGGGACTATTTTATGGCAAAGGTAATGTAAAATGGAAAATGTAAGTTACAGTTCATAAAAGCATATTTCTTCTCTGTTAAGTTTTAAAGGACAAAAATAACGTGAAAATTTTGAGTGTTCTTCATAGTAAGCTGCAGAATATCATCCTCGTAATAAAAGATGAAGAACCTACAAGTCTATTACTTAACTTTGAAAACATGTCTCTTGCCAATAAGAGATTAACACTTTGCCCCTTGTTACTTGTTTATGTTTTAGGGAAACTTATTTATAGGTTAAGCTGTTGTCATTTAAACTCTGACAGTGATAACTAAAGTAAGAGTTGAATATTAGGAGATCAGAAAATTGCTTTTATACCAGACTTTTATTTTGTGTTGCAGCCATTTCTTCCTTTATCAGACAGTGGTGTTATATATGATTCCGATGAAAGCATTCACAGTGATGAGGAAGAGGATGATGCTTTCCTTTCTGATGTACAGATCCAGGAACACAAAGATGCCAATTCTTACAGGTTAGCAGAAATTGCCACTATTTTAGTATAATTATGTCGTGTGCTTACCTTTGCTTCCAAATTAAAGAAAATACAGGTCCTTTGCACCATCCAGTTTAAGTCAGATAATTTTAGTACTGTGGATAAATTTATGTGTGGCAATGGGATTACAGAAGTGACAAATTCTTATCACAGTAACTTCCCCATTGACTTGTCTGAAAAAACGGGATTAGGAAGTTAAAGCTGTGTAGTTTACCTTTTTTGGAGGGGGGGGGGGGGGGGGGGACACGACAAATAAATCCCCCCCCTCTTCATTTTTAAGACACAAAGAACATGAGTTACCACAATGCCAGCTCTAGTATGATGTTTTAGGCTACTGATTCAAGCATGATCTTTAGTTTTTTAATGAGGGGCGGATTAAATAGAACACTTAAAAAACAAAATGTTGCAAGATAAAATGAAATAAAGCGGATACCCTCAGCATTATAATAATGGAGAAAAATGATGGCTTTTTTATGTGTTCTTCTAGTCTCTTATTAGTCCTTACAGCTATACTGTATAGGATTTGTATCTTTAATATCTGTGAGATTTTCAGTGTGAAAGCTTCTGCCATGAATGCCAAAGTAATGTCTTGTCTGTATTCATCGTGATTTCATGGAGAATTTCAGGAGGTGTTTCAGGGGGCTTGTACTTAGTTCTCAGTCTTGCAGAGGCTCACACATGCAAGCTTTTTTTATCTGGGGTAAGAGTACAGTAATCTTGGATTTGTAAAAGAGAGAAGGGGATACTATCTGTTACAGCGAGGTGCCCTCAGAGGCACCCTTATGTCACATAGTTGATATGTAAGTAGCTTTCTCTATGTGTCTGGTAAACCTCAGTGAACCATCTACGCTGTTTTTCTAATCCGTGTATTTGGTAGAAGGAGAAAAATATTCTGCAGATAACTGTGTTAATGTTGTTTTAACACAACTAAAACTATTCTTTTTTATACAGCTGGGCTCTTCTGCATCTGACAATGGTAAAATTAGTTCTGCACAATGTTAAGAACTTCTTTCCCATTGCTGGTCTGGAATTCACTGGTATGTTGAATTCTGCTTTACATTTTAGTTTTCTGTGTAAGTGGCTTTCTGTCAGACTTTGCTTTTTAATTTTCGTTTTTATATTTAAATAATTTAATACATTATTTTTTACAACTGCCAACAAGTACATTTCCTTTCAAGATTATTTTTTTGGATGGTTGTATTATTCCGGCTTTTATACACACTGTAACTTTCATGATTTTTTTTTTTTCCTCTAAGACTTACTTTATTAATATTTCTGTTTAGATCTGCCTGTAACATCACCATTGGGCATTGCTGTAATAAAAAATTTGGAACACTGGGAACAGATTCTTCAAGACAGAATGGACCAGTTTGAAGGCCCACCACCAAACTATATCAGTACTTATCCTAGTGACCTTGTTGCAGGTGCAGGACCCGCTATTCTCCGCAATAAAGCAATGATTGAACCCGAAAACACACCATTCAAGTAAGTACTTTTTTCCTAGCAGAAACGCATTCTTTGATCATAGAAATACTAAAGAGTATTTCCACCTAAAGTGAAACAGCCAAATGAAGGTTGGTTAGATCTTAGTTCTAGCCAATGCTTTACAGAAACCACTTTCCCACGACCCTTTGTTCCTTCTTATGCAGCTGTCTCCTGCAGCAGCCTTTACTTATTCTGCTGCACCTTTCACAACTGCAGCAAGAAAGGAAAATAAGAAGGAAAGAATGGAGCTTGAAGGACTACAAATCAAGGGCAACGGCTGCTGCTGGGAAGACCCTATTCAACCTCTTTTACTATCCTCCAATAGCAGCTGTCTCCCACCCTACCTCAGCAGCAAAAGAAGAAAGTTATATAATACATGCAGATGTCAGGAGGAGGAGAGAAAGAAAGTTGTAGTACAGTCCTTGTAAAGACAATCCTCCTGTGTTTAGACCACTGTCATGCTTGCGAGGTATCTTTAAATGCAGATAGTGAACCATGTTATCAACTCAAAAATAGCTTGCTTTTCTCAATATGCTAAGATACAACTTTAGATTTGCTCATAATATATGACTTTGGATTTGCATGGTTGATATTGCTATAGGATTTTATTAAAATATTCTTATAAGCATGCACTGCTTCTTTAGAAATATTTGTCCTCAAATCTGAGGCAGTGAATTTTATTTGGCTCATATATGAGCTAAATATTTGTGAATTCATTTGGTTACTGAAAGAAATACATAAGGAAACTCTGTAGCGCCAGCATAATTCCAGCAAAAGCAGTTTTAGTAGAGTGCAAATATAGACATAAATGCAAGTCAGCGGATTAAATTGTAGTACTTGGAAGTGAGTAACAATAATGTGGATTTAAAAAAAATGCAAGAAAAAAAAACCCTCTTGATATTTGCCTTGAACAAATTAGAGCTTAAACTTTGGTTGTGTTGTTTTTTTTTTTTTTTTTTCAAATTGGAATTTCATTTAAAGTCATTCAGAGTCTTTCTTTAGATTTTTTTTTTTTTTTTTGTTTGCCTTTAATTACATTGAAGCTTTTTCCTTTTTTTTTTTTTTTGTTTTGGGTTGGTTTGGGTTTTGCCGTCTTCTGTTTTATCCAGATCAAAGGATTATTCAGCTCTTCCAGCAAAAAGGCTCTGGCATTTTCTTGTGAAGCAAGAACTTCTTCAGGAGACTTTCATAAGATATATATTCACAAAGAAAAGAAAGCAAAGTGAGGTAAACAAAGGATGTAATTTTTTTTTTAAAGAAAACTCAATTATAACTGTTCCTCAGTCTCTTCAGTATTTCTTTTAATTTTCCTTTCCATTTTTTCGTTGGCATTTCAATTTCCTTTCTTTCATTTAACAGTGTTTGGATTGTTTTTTTTAAATCAACATGACTGTCATGTTGTTTATTGAAATATCAACTGAACCAAATATTTTTAGACAAGGCGTATCTCACCTTACCTTTATGTATTTGAATACTGTCCTAATAAAGAANCATAAGTACCATGGGAAATAAGTATACTATTTAATATCTTTAGGAATTCCTGTAAGTATGGAGTTTGTGTGTGTATTACTCCTCCATTTATTTACTATATCATACATTTTGTGTTCATCTAAGAGGCATTACATTTTAAGTGAATTTGTTTAGATTCCTGTCTTAGTTTCTGTGCCTTTTAGAAAAAGTTAAAAATACATTTGTCATCATTTACTGACAGAGTGGCCTTTAAAATCTAGTTTGGAATGTTTCATTCTTTTTTTATATTTGTTTGTGCATGTGTTTTGTGTTTGTGACTGTGTGATGTTATGTAGTCTGTAGAAGATCGTGTGGAGCAGGTCAAACAAAACTGCGTAGCAGAAGATCACAAAACCAAGGTAGTATCCCTTCTCCCAAACCTCTAGCACATTCTTAAAAGTTCTGTGGAACTGGCTTTTCTTTCTCTAATGTGACTAACAGAAGCTGTATGTTCTGTGTAGTCTGTGTGGCAGGCTTTTAATCAGTGAATTAGCTTTGGATGTCCTGATAATTGGGATGAGTGAACACCTTGTAAATAGTGTTGCACACACAACTTTGTGTTTCTTACACTCAAATATAACTTTTGGCTTCTAGAACACTAAAGAGTATGAGAAGTCTAAAGTTTAGCTTCCTAAACAATGCTGAGGCCACTGAACTTTTCTTGCATGAATTTTGTATAGATTTTTGCAGTCTGAATGTACCACAACAAAATGGATTTTCATGCTAATTGAAATTTCTTATAAATGTTTTGTAGGTTGAAGCAGATCTTGGCTACCCTGGAGGAAAAGCAAAAATCATTCACAAAGAATCAGATATGATAATGGCATTTGCAGTTAATAAGGTAAGCCTCAAATACTACATTAAGTGTAATAAAAACATCTTAATTATAGTGAGTATAAATTTTCTATTTGTGCTGCATAGGCAAACAGCAATGAAATTGTTTTGGCATCTACACATGATGTTCAAGAACTTGATATTTCAGCTCTACTGGCTGCTCAGTCATTTATATGGATTGGGGAAGAATATGACAGAGAGTCTAAAAGGTAGGATTGTTTCTTTGTGGTTATATTAAGAGTATTGGTTTACTGTGAGGATGCATATGTAATACCTGTGTAAGCACAAGCAGATCATACAAAAAAAAGTTAATTACTCTTCTTCAGTAGCTTTCAGGTTGCTTTAAAAAAGGAGTGAGAGAAGGCAAAAGAATAATTACTATCTTTGTTTTATACATGGAGAAACTAAAATTTTGAGGGGTTTGAGTATTTTGGGCATGTCTGCAACTGCACAGTGAAGTAAAATCCCATGGTGCGTAAGCTAATAAAGGAAGTGCTACCTTAGAAACACTGCAGTTGCATCATTGCAGTACTGAGGCTAGTTGTGGTCGCTGATGCTAGTGGTATAATGCAACAGCCTGAATTACTGTCTCCTCCATTATTGTGCTGGGAATTGTGCATGTATCAGCTGCAGCAAGCACTCATCTGTACCACACTCCGTTGCACAGAACAGATATACACACAGACATGCAGGTCAGGAATATTCCAACAATATTCTTCTCAAGAGAGCTTATACTCTCAATATCTATCTACCACAGTTAAGATCATCTGTTGAGGTTAAACACCGATAGCTTTGGAGCACATGGAAAACGTTTGTACAATGTAAGTGCAGGAATTATCAATTTATAGTCTCATTATAATCACTTCCTCTACCCACTGCCATTAGGCTCTTGACAATGAGATAAGCAAACAGCATTGGTAGCAAAGAAGCCTTTGTTTAAAGCAGAATACTGGTCTTTTACAGTTCTGATGATATTGACTTTCGTGGTTCTACCACAACACTAACTCAGTCAACTGCACCATCTTTTGGAGTGAATCAGATACAACCATCTTCATCTATGCCATGGTTAGGCAGTGGTCAAACTAGCACTGGAGCTGGCGTGGTAAGTACTTTTGTTGTGTGCAGCTCAGGAGACTGGTACTTTTTTCAGTGTATTATTTAGTAGAGAGACCTAGTGTGCATTAGTCATCATACTGTTAATTCAATGTTTACATAAAAGGCCTACAATGACCAAGACCTGGCCAAAAAGAAAGCCAAACTAAGCATTTTCTTGTATATTGTGGCATAGAATTATTGTGACATAGAAAATAATGGGACAATCTGGTTTTTCTCTTTTTTATGGGAACTTTGAGGTAGGACCTGGAGTTTCTGTGGACAAAACAAAACAAACAAACAAAAAAAGCTAGCTAAAACCAGAACAATCCCAAGCTTTAAATTCTTGCATTTACATCATATATATGCATATACATCAGCATGTGCTTAAGTTCTTTGTATAATAGAAGATGTTATTAATACTATTTGAACTTTCATGTCTAAAAAAACTGTCGTAAACAGGCTTTAATTACTATACTGCAACTAAACATAATTATATGCAAATAATGTTAGCTTAACAGGTTTTTTTTAACTGGGGGACAGTCACCGTGTAGTAGTATAAACAAAATTGAAGACTGTGTTTGTGTCTTTTTTTCAAAATTATTTTAACTTTTATTTGTTTTATATGAAGCTTATTAAAAGAAATCTGAATAACGTCAAGAGAATGGCTTCACACCCAGTCCATCAGTATTGTAAGTGAATCACACCTACTAGTACGGAGTAGATAATTTGCTATAAAATACTGTAGTATTAATGCACATCTATCTTTTAATCTTAGATCTTACAGGAGCACAAGATGGTAGCGTTCGAATGTTTGAGTGGACAAGGCCACAGCAATTGGTATGCTTTCGGCAGGCTGGGAATGCCAGGGTTACAAGAATGTATTTCAATTCCCAGGGCAATAAGGTAAGTACAACATTTAGGATTTTTCCTCTTTTTTTTTTTTTTTTGAATTCATAACGAGACATTTGATTGTGCTGCGACCTCTGAAACAGTTTTAACTGGTGATACACAAAAACTGTTAAGATGTCCTAGAACAATGGCATAAGCAGTATTGTATCATTCTTTTTGGCTGCATATGGAAGCTTTGTAATAAACACTGACCCTTATTCTCTTTTCTCTTCTGTCAGCTTCACACTGCTATCCCATACCACATTTGCCACATTTTCAGACTTTTTGTTCTACCTGTTCTGAAATCTGTGTTCCCATGTGGTGATCTTTTTAAATGAAATATTTTTAAAAAAAAAATACTAAGCTTATTTATTTTGTAGAAGCAAACTTGTATCAGTCTAGGCACGGGTCTTCAAGAAGAGCTTCACACTTTGCATTCTGGCCAAGATAAAGTTTTGACATTATGCATTACCTAGAAGATATATGTAATACAGCCTATTAGTTGAAGAATGTAAGTATACTCTAGTACAGTAGAGAGCAAAAAGAGAGTACAAGAGAGTCATACACTTTGGCCAGAAATTACTCTGTGAGGTATATGAGACGCAGAAAATGGAGTGGACAAAGAAAGAAATTGGGAGGAACACCCACCTCTTCGTTTTTTCATGCCTATTCTGTTATTTTAGCAGGTCTTGTCTGCATTTTACTGACAAACTGTTCAACTTCATTATAGTTAAAAGCTATACAAAGTGAATTAAAGGAGTTTGGGCATGACTGCAAGATAGCTATAAAACAGCAAAGGTCAACATTTAGAAATAGCTGGAAATACAAAGTATCTCCCAGCATACCTATTTCCAGGTAGCATAAAATCTCATTTAAACTCTTTAAAAATCAGTGTTTTGATTATATCTTGAGATATTGCAATCTTAACATCACATGGGAATCAATTTTAAGTAAGAAATTAAGATGTACTAGTTGTCCCCACTGCTTCACATGGAGGTCACTCAGGCAGGACTCATAAAACCTGACTAAAAGGAGAAAATATAGAAAATAATTCTAAATATTTCTAAAAAT
>VZTQ01006077.1:0-42011 GCA_013400755.1 Pelecanoides urinatrix | reverse complement strand
TATTTATATGCTGTGTAGAATATACCGTATTAATTGTTATATGTTTTGGTTAACAAATGTAACTCAGGCATTTTATCGTTCATGATATAGTATAGTCCTTCCATAATTGTTCTTATCATGCTTTTATGGCATACTGTCATGCATCTTTACTAAGAATTTTCAAGTAGAGTAATGATGCCTCTGTAAGCTTTAGCATTTAACATTAGGATTTGAAAGATAAGCTTCCACACTTAAAAAGCCTCCATTTCTAGAAAAGAGTTAGGTATGTAGAAGAGCATCAATGATTAAATAATCATTAAACAATCAGCACTGAACTCACTTGGCTTCTAAACTACTTTTTTGTACCTGACAATCATTGTGGTTGATATTTAATCCGCAGGCAATGGTGTGGTGGTTTAGGTGGTTTTTTTCCCTGAAGTCAGCTGTTTACTGTCATGAAGTAAGCATCCAGTAACCAGTACGTTATGCTAATAAATGCAGTTTGTTCCTTGCAGTGTGGTGTTGCTGATGGTGAAGGATTTCTAAGTATTTGGCAAGTAAACCAAACCACCTCGAATCCTAAGCCCTATCTGGTAAGTAAACAGAAATTTTTATTTTTACTTTTTTCTTTTTATAGAGGAAAGTTAGGACTTCAGACAGAGTGTAAGAGTTTCACTGAGACATTTTTTATTTTGCTGCATTTTAATTGGCATACTCTATTGAAACAACTGTAGAGTTTCAGTGATACGTCTTCGGAAAACCAATTGTACAATAACCATAAGCTTGCAATGTAATTGCAAATACTACTTCAGCATTTTTTTTGATTAAATTAAAAATCAGAGCTGTCATTACTGTCATTACTGTCATGCTATTGTGATACACTACATTGTGGATTTGTTGTAGTTCACTTATTTTGGTATCTGTTTATTTTACTCTGGATTTTTAATCCATTGCTCCATTCTCTGTGGTTTTAAACTGCATTGCCTGTCAGTTTTTAAACTTTGTTTAAAAGACAGCTTGTGTTACGCAATCAGTGACATCAGACTAATAGTAACTTTTGATGCAGACTATGACTGGTAAGATTGCATCTTTTTTTGTTTGTTTTGTTTTTAATAGAGTTGGCAGTGCCACAGTAAAACCACAAGTGACTTTGCATTTATAACCTCTTCAAGTCTAGTTGCTACATCGGGACAGTCCAATGATAACAGGTGTGTTTAAAGAAACAATGAGGAATTTCAGCAAAGCTACCTATTCGTCTCCATTAACTTGCTAGCTCTTGTGCATTGATGAGTGGCTGACATTTTAAGGCTCAGTGTTCTAAGCTTTGTTACAACTTGAATTTGCCAGATGATTTCTTTGAACATCATTCCTTCAGTTGCTTGTTTCCCAAATTTAGTTTTTGTGAGGAGTGGTCAACAGTTAACCAGTTTTTTCAAGGTGTATTCCAAATGCAACTAGTTTGACATGATGCTGTTTGGGGGGAGAAATACGTTCAGCAAAAGCAAAATAATTTTTTCTCTGAGAAGAACAGCTTCTATAATTTCTTGGTACAACCTAGGATTAGTACACATTAAAAGTAGAAAGTAGAGTTCCACTAAGAAGCATAAAAGAGCATAGAAAAAATTAAAGCTCTTAACTCTTTACATATGCTCTCCAATGACTGCAGAGAGTCAAGGGCTCTTAGTTCAGTTCCACCTTCTAGGCTTTGACATAAAACGTGAACACTTTGAGTCATGTCACCCCATGAATCACTTAGCAACAGGCCATAACAACTTTTTTTTTCCCCCCATCAGAAATGTGTGCCTCTGGGACACTTTGGTTTCATCTGGTAACAGTCTTATACATGGTAAGTACTGCGGTGAAAATTAAACCTCTACTTCTTATTGGTTAAGGAAATATAGCATGTGTGTGCATTTGGGGCAAGGGGAAAAATTTGCACTGTGGAGCCGGTCTAAAATATCTTGCACACTAATGCATGCACCAGAAAGGTACTATATAGTCTCTAGCATGATGTTAATTTGCTCTATATAGAGAAGTATGAAGAAGGAAGGTCATATACAAAGCTAGTTTTGTGACAGTATTAATAAAGTCTGAAATACCTGAATACAGTCCTGAAAAAAAAATTAACAGCTGACTAATTAAGACTGCATTATTGAACTCTTACGTGTATGCAGGCTTTCACTTAAATTGGCACTTAATTAATATATCCAGTACTCTGTTGAAGCATAGAGGAAAAGCCAACGGTAGATTAATAGTAGAAGCAACTCCTCCTGTCTACTGTCCTTGTCTTTCAGCACTTGGACTGGATTCTTAAAAAGATGTTTGTGTCTATTTGACCAAGTTCAATAATTTCATCTTTGCATAACGAACTAAAGTAAAATTCTATCATGTTGCGCTACCAAAGAAAAATACATACAAATCCAAATATAATATCCTGGGCTTTTTAAAAGAGCAAATTCCACCATCATAAACATCTGCAAACAACCACAGTACCTAAATAAGCAATAGGTGCATTCTGAGAGTTATATTTTAAAACTAGCAGATTGCACAGAAGTTTAGCCTGATTTTAAAGAAATTGCGTCAAGGCTCCTATGAAAAATAGGTTAGGAAATTATAATATAATAATACATATCTATAAGGTAATTAATATTAACTTTAATTTTTTAGTTCAGCTATACTTTTTTTTAACTCAGGAATTTAATTGAACTTAATATAGTGAATTTCTCAATTTTTTAAATTCAGGTATGTATTCTAAAATAAATTAGACTGCATATCATGCTTTCTTGTGCATTAGATCTATATAGCTCTTATAAGAGCAAAAAGTTGACATTACCCATATAAAGGAAAGTATCTGTCATGGTAGAAAATATTCAGATAACAATTTATAGAAGAAATGCATTTTAAGATCAAAAGCTACTTACAGTTTCAAATCTATTAAATTCTGACATCCTCTTTCTTTAGCCTTCACTTGTCATGATCACGGGGCCACAGTACTTCAGTATGCACCAAAACATCAACTGCTAATTTCTGGAGGTAGGAAGGGATATATCTGCATCTTTGACATCAGACAGAGGCAAATCCTTTACACCTTCCAAGCACATGAATCAGCTGTTAAGGCCCTTGCACTGGATCCCTCTGAGGACTATTTTGTTACAGGCTCAGCAGAAGGTAACATGAAGGTAAGGTATCGAAGGAGCCGAGTTGTATAGGAAAGTATTTACCTGAAGTAGTGTGTTGACATATGTTGATCAGCATACTGTAAATAGCCAGATGAATGCGGTAACAAAACAAAAACAAACCCAAAAAAACCAAACCTACATTTGATATACAGGATGCTTGCCTTAATGTTTATAATGTAAACTTAAATATGCTAACATCCTTCTAAGGCAAGTAGGTTTTGTTCTCCATTAAAGAAGATTAAAGAGTCTTTTTAAAGTTGTGTGACTGAAGCTTAAGTGGATAAAGCAAAGTGTGTGATTCTGAAATCTTAGCTTTATTTTTCTCTCTTAAAAATGTTCTGGTTTTGCCTTTGGATATTTCCCTTTGTAATACAAGGGGCGCTCAGTAGCTTCAACATTGTGTAAAATTTCTGTAACACCAAGTTCTGTTTTTTCTCTTAAGGCTGTAGCCCCAGACAGCTACTGAGATGTAGCAACAACAACAAAAACCCAAAACGGAAATACAGTCCCTGTTTTAAAGGGCTTATTTCTTGAATATTAAAGGAAGGAAATACAAGAACATGGTAAAGAGAAGGAGAACAGTCTCTTTCCTTTTAGCTGGACTACATACTGTTTAATAGGTGCTTTCTGTGCCTCCACACACTTTGTGGCCTGGTCTTGATGGTGACTGCTGCAACTTAGGACACAACAGACAGCTCAGACAGCTGTGCTACCACTCTGCATGCTTATTAATTATGCAGCTTACTCTGTGCAGCGTTCCTTAGCAGAAAAGCATTTCCAGCTGTTGGAAAGCTGACAATAGACATCTTGGATAGAAATGCAACCTGTCCATTTTTGCAGCTTTCATGGGGGGAAGCTGGGAGGGACACTACTGATCAGGTAACACAGGGTAGCTTCACCCTGCTGAGTAACCAGCTGGTCCACATTAAGGTAGACTTACTCTGTCTTGCCTTATGCTTCATCAAGTGCCTCTCAAGACTCTTGGACTTGTTGTAATTGTTGCTAATAGACAACAAAAAAATACCCTTTATCTTTGCTGAATAGGGTTTAGAACAGCCAGGAATCTGAAACATTACGGAAAAAAAATACAAATCCTAATTTTAATCTCCTTTTGTCATTTGTCATTCTTTTGATACAGGTGTGGAGACTGACTGGCTATAATTTAATTCATTCATTTAAAAATGAACATGCTAAGCAGTCCATTTTCAGAAATATTGGTGCTGGTGTCACCCAGATTGAAACTGTGCAAGGCAATCGTATCTTCTCCTGTGGAGCAGATGGCACGCTGAAAATGAGGGTTCTTCCCAATGCTTTCAATGTACCTTCAGGCATTTTTGACATTCTGTAGTGTTATGTGAGCTAATCCTGTTTTTATATTATGTCCCTTTAAGTAGCTAAAAACACGGTGATATGCACTGTGGAAAGGAAATAGTCTGTTTCCTTTCAAAGCAGTTACTGCAGCATTAAGTATTATGGGGAAAAAGATTTAAAAAACAAAACAAAGCAACTTTTACAATACATATATTTTGAGTGTGTCCATAAGGATCACTGGGGTGGAAATGCATGTACTGTATTGTAAAAGCAAAGAATTGAACACAGTACAGCCAGTCATAGGTGAGGTTATTGCTCAGTAACCCACAAGCTGCATTTAGTAAGTGTATTGTAAAGATTCTGACAATTGTCAGCACTTAACAAGCACTGTGGCTCTACAAGTCCATAAGCATTTCTGATGTGATTCTGATTATTTTTATTCCAGTTTTTCCCACTAATTGAAGCATGTGTACAACTTCTCATTGTAAAATAGTTTAGTTTTAATTAGGGGTACTCAGTGTATTTGATTTTTGCAAGAAAGTGTAATGGATGCAAATGCCGTGGAACATGTGCAATCAAGAACGTACTGTGAGACGTATCAATTTATGCTGAGATTTTTTCCCAGTTAGTATTAATACACAGTTGATACTGTAACTTGCACATCAACACATTTTGAAATGCGATGGTTTTTTAATTTGCACACTATTTTCCTTTCTTTCTGACAGCTGTTTTCTATTGGACACCTGCCTTTACTTTAGGAATGTATTGTAAGCACTAAATGTTTGTAGTGAAGACATCCATGATTCTAGTCAGCTTTCAGTTTTGAAATTCATTTGTCCAGAAAATACTTAATTAAATGAAGCTGTTAAGAGAATACCAATAGAACGTATAATGCCACATTTCAGATGAATGTCAGGCTTTATGTGGCCAGCTAGTAAATAGTGGATAAAACTGGTAATTAAATTATTACCACAGTATATTGTATAAACTATGCAGAGTTCAATATTGTTTGCTTGTAATATAACTAGCTGCTGTTGTCAGATGTATTTTTCTGTTGTAAACAAAAAACATGTTCTTAAGAGAGACTGGAACGGATGTCTGCTTATTTAAATGTTAACAAACTGTCTTATTCCTCCGATGAAAATTTTGATGTCTGTGCTGTATTGTAAAATATACTAGAAGAAAAAGCACCTTTCTCCAAAGGTGATTTTAAATTGCAGGCTGTGAAGTATGGGAAGTATGAAAAGAAAGAAGAGTAAATGTCATTGTTTAGTTTTCCCTTTGTAAGTTAAATAAATTACTTTTAGTTCATGGAACAGGCCAGTCCAGAACTCTTCCTTATACTTTAATAGGTTTAACTAAAGCTCCAGTAGATTGACTGGATCGTGCCTGAGCTAGCTTTAACTTGACCTCAGACTGTACTGAGATAAAAAGGATTAGCTGTTTGCATTTTATTTTCAGCTGTCCTAGAAAAGCACAAGGTTAACAGATTTTAGTTCATCATCTCCAACAAAGGCAGCTGCAAGAAACACAGCCTGGTTCTGTCACTGAGAGGCAGAATTTGCTGGTCCTCCAAGAGGTTGATCTGAGTGGTTCAACAATGACAATCAGAAATTTAACATGATTTAAGATAGGCACATTATCTAGAAATTGTCACGTCTGGCTTGAACTGTATTTGTCCAAGTATATTGCCAAGCTTTTTTTTTTTAGCCAAAAAGTCTACTTTATACAGTCTACCATAATTTAATTTTTTTAAAAAACCAACAACACAACAACAACAAAAAACCCCAAAAACCTACCAACCAAAAAAAAAACCCCACATCCCACAAAAATCAAAAGAAGCCCACATACACAAAACCATAGCTCTGGCCTGTGAAGTTCTGCGCTCTTTATAGGTATAGATAGAATTCTTAGTATATGAGTTTTGATGTATATACAAGTTCAAAGTATTAATTATGCTTTTTTGTTTCCCTCTGCATCTCTCTCCTTAGCATGCAAGGCCTGAATCCTGGCTTTAGTGAAACCAGCAAGTATGCTGAGAAGAGCGGATGCAGCCCAGGCCCAACCATCACTGTATCACACACTGAAGCTTAGCTGTAGCACATTTGCTAGACAAGGTTCTGCAGGCACAGACATTCCCAAAGTCATTAATCCCTTTGATGGTGCCTGGATGTCACATAGGTATTAAACAGCTCAGTGCAGTTCAGGGTTTAAATGATACTTTGCTTCTAAATATTTGTATGAGCTCTGTGAACTTTACCAATATATACACAGGCATCTTAGAAATTCAGGTAGAAATCACACATTCTCAGAATGTGATTTTTTAATTTAGATACACAAAGCAACAGTAGGGATTTATGTTTCAATGTTAAATTTAGAAATATAAAATACCAGAACAAAATTAAAATCAGAGAGTTATTATTTCTCACCTCTAGCTCTCAAATGTTTGAATGTGAGCGGGCAATCTCTGAATTAAGACTAACAACAAATTAAGTCACTATGCACTATGATGAACACATGCATTCCTGCTCCAGCTATTTTATTTTTCTAAGAATAGCAGCAAAAAAGTATACCCTTCATTTTATGATTTCATTTGTACAGATGAATGCGGGGAACATTTTTTTTAGAAATATACCTTACTATACTTAAGTATAGTTATAAGCAAGTTACAGTGGTATAGTTTACATGGCAGTGAGGGGCAAGGAAGAGTCTGCAGCAACACAAGCAACTCAAACACTGTTAAAAAGGGAATTTTAATCATAAATTTTACATCTTTTCTTCAATTTTATACCTCGTTACTTTTCTTCCCACGCTCCATTTACCAAACACATTTTAATGTATATTCAATATTTAATAATGCAATTACTCCCATTTTCCTTGTACTTGGACTGGAATTTGCTTTTGAATATGTAACAGTTCACTGGACTTGTCACATTTGAAGCTTTCTGCTTTTTTTCTATTTAAACAACTATTTCCATCCCCATTATTTTTAACAGCTGTATATCTTTGCCCCAAAAAAATGTTCACAGAGAATCAGTGGAAAGTATTATCTGAAAAAGGTATTTGTACACAGAAGTTCCTTATATAGACATTTATACTAGACCATAATCACTGACTAGAAAATTATTGCAGATAAGATGATTGCAACTGAAAGTTATAAATAGTCTCTGCTGAGCACATGACCATGGAATAATCAATGTACATTAGATATAATTATCAGCTGAAAACAGGGGAAAACCAAACACAAGTCTGTGCTAACTGTGTGCCAGCTGCAATATTGAACAGCTATTCTTTTAAAAAGACAAGAATGGCCTATGTCATTGAAGTGTGTTTATACAAAGGTGCCTAATCTCCCTTTTATGCACACTCACAAGCCACCATCAGTGAACAGAAAATTATACCAAGTGAAGAGACCCCCATGTGTATATCATATAGCTTTAAATAATCTATGTAGTCAAACGTGGCTCCCATACATGACATTTTAAAATGTATTCATCTGCCAAAATGTACAGGGTATACCATTAAGCTCCCATTCTCCCACGTATACAAATTTTTATCTCTTAGACTGTATGAAAGCATAGCAAGAACAGACTCTGAAGACCGTAACTCAAACCTTGCATCAATCTGCTTCTCTTTCAATAAATCAAAAGCAAAACTTACTGTCATATCTTTAGTATCAGTAACATACATAATGCCACATGCTATGAATGCGTTACCAGCCTTGGACTTGGGATATGTAGTATTGATATGCCGAATGACTGAAAATGTTTCTTCATCAATATGTGCTACTATTATATTTTCATCAGTGCTTGAGGCATATATAACCCAAAGACCCTTCTCATCCACTGCTACGTTGAAATACGTCTTCGAGTTAGAAAAGAGGTAGTTACGACCATGATATAAGGCATTTTCAATTAGCAGTGTGCCCAACGATGCTTTATCAAGCCCAAATCTGAAATGAGATAAAGGAAGTATTCAGTATGCTGTGTTAAAAATTCATTTTTGTACACACTAGTTGCTTGAACCAATTCAGAGTGCATTATTACTGATAGAAGCATTGTTGAAAATACTTGAGTTCAAGGACCATTCTGATGTCTTTTAAGATGAAGTAGTCTACTCCAAGCACCTTCCAAAACACTAGGAGAAAATTCCAAAGTAATAACCAATCTAAAAGGTGCACAAGAGCATGAACTTGCTTTGATAGGTTTCACTTTATTTAGTCTATGAGCTTCATTATCACTAGGATGAAAGAAGAAACTAAAAGGAATGGGTATGAAAAAGAATTAGATACCAGGTGAAGGCCCCAACTTGTGAAATGAAATCTGTACAGAAGTTTGCTTTCTACTAGGTGGGAACTAAAGGGAGAAAATGTGATTGACCAAACCAGCATGAATTCTGGGCAGGTTCACCTAGTCTTCAGAGTTCCTCTTTTGAAAACAGTTCAGATAATGCAGTGATTTGCTCAAGTAAACATCAAAGGAATAAAAATTCTACTTTTACAGAGCCAACATTTTGACCTCAAGCTGGCCTCCAACAGGACAGCCTGAATGTCTCATCTCTGTTGTATAAAATTGTTTTTACTCCTTGAAAATCCTTAATATGATGATAATCTGAGGACAGCAGCATTAAGCAGCTAAATTGAGTCCCTCTACTAGTTTAAGAGGGTATTCAGCTACTATCAAGACATGTTTGCGGTTAGCATTTAATCACTGAATAACACAGTGTTTTAGCAAAGGCAGAGAATATGCTTTATCCTTTTAAGTAATGCCTTCTGTAATGAAGCACATTTCATCGTCTGACTTCTATTTAACTGTATAGCTCTGTTCCTCAAATAGAGGAAAAACATTACTCAATACAGGAATCTGCTACAGTTACAAAAGTTTTCTGAAAAGACAGGCTTAATGACAGGAACATTTCAGATCTAGGAACTTACAATAGAAGGAAAAATACTGGAAGAATAATTTTTCTGCAGAAGAGGTGTTGAAAGCATATACTGGAAAATCATCATCCTAAGAAAAGTCAAGAATGAGATCAATGATTCCCCTCAGCTTTTTCAAAACTCATGTCTGCAGCAACTCTATATTCCAGTAGCATGTATGTGCAATAAAAAAAAAGGCTTCAAGGCTGGAGAAGATTTCTGAGAAACATGTCAACCAGTTAATCTTGTTAGTTGCTTCACATTTGTAAATAACCTCATGCAAGGGCTAGAAGGACAGCCTTTAGCAGGAATAGTCACACAGAAATGCAGATTTTCTTCAGGATTTTTTTCTATAAAGAGCCAACAAGATAAAAAGCATCTCAAGATTCATTAGAAATGTGCAAGTTCTGCAACACAGAACACCCTGTCTTTTCCTCTTTTATGTGAAAGTCCTGAAGGGAGCAGAACAGTGAGGTTTCATTCCTGAGGTTCTCTTCCACTCCCCCAGTCAAGGACACCTAGAACACCAAATGGTTCCGAAATTCCTTAATCTTGTGGCACCTTGGGGTAAATGACAAGATACAGTGTAATATTTTCATCAACCGCAGGGAACTCAAGCTACAAACACTTTTCTGATCACTAAGATGAATGAAATCAACCAAAAAGAACAGAGGTGGGAAAGCATGTTATGAAAGAAGAAAGGATGAAGCAATCGTAGTGTCAGGGGTCTGACCATCATGAGAAAACCAGCCAAAAGGTCATACAAACCTAGTTCTACCAGCTTTCAGATATGACAGGAAACTCCTTTTAAATATTTTTTTCAACATTTGCAAAATGAACCAACCAGGTCCTCACCTGTTCTTTCCATTAAATCAATACAAAAACTCCCAGAAGCTTTTCTGCAGCCCAAAATCAAGGACTTCACTGTCACAGAATTCATAGTGCCTCATTCTGTCTGTGCTGAAGGTAAATAATCTTCGAGTGAATAATTGAACAGAAAGGCCATCTCTCGGCGACTTCTTGGAGAGGTTTTGAAAATTCCACAAATAGCTTGTGTTCATCTGTACGTGAAGCCATTTCCCAATTATCGGTACCCAAGCAAAGGTGAGGAACCTCTGTCCTCTCACTGCGTACTGCTTAGACAGAGATGGTCTTTCACAGATGTATAAACAAAAAGCCCTGAAGATATTTAAAGGAGGTTGCCAAAAAGCAGGCTTGTCTTTGGCAGAATAAATATTATAGAATCCAAGCAGCTTGCTCACATTCCTTGGCATGCAAATGAATACAGGAAGGCTGCACTCACACCTGCTTGGGAATAGACATCAAAGTATAGTAATGTTCTTGGCTCAAACATCAGAGTCATGTAAGAGAACTTGGAAAGCAGATGCAATCTTTCACTTGCCCTTGGACTGTCTGTCTTTGGCTCTTTGCGCAAGATGAGATTTTGGTTTTGATTTGTATTGTCTGTCTCTGTCCTCAGTAGAAACTGAAGAAAGAGAGATGTAATTTCCAGTTCCAATTCAGGGAGATACATTGGGAGAGTTGTAGGAACTTCTTATTACAAGGAAATCAAACAGCGGAGCCACTCCTCCACAATGGAATGTGCAATTCACCAGGTCGCCATGTCCTCAGCTGTGCCTCAGTGCATTCCTCTGCACGGGCAGCATTAACTCAACCCCTACCAGCTAAGAACAGAGCTATCCGAGAGCAAAGCATGTGCATCAACCCAGCAAGCAGCTCTGGAAAGCCGAGTTCCACAAGTGGGCTACAATCATATAACCACTTATCTGTGTCCCCCAAATTGCAGCTGAACCAATTCCTACTCTGATGCAGGTAGATGCACAGCTTATTCTTTTAAATCAAATACTTTTTTCTGACCCCCAAATTCCTTGGCCAGTTCCCATTTCTTTCTCGCCATTATGAACACAGCAAAGAATCCAAGTGCAAGAACACCCACAGCAATGTAAGGTGTAACAGCAACCCACTGGATCCCAGGATAGCCAAAAGAAAAATTTGTTGTCACCTCTGCACCTGACATCTTGTTAATCTGGAGGCCCCGTTGTCCTATCATGTAGTAACTACTCAGGTTAACCACTTAGACACAGAGCTGAACAACGCTTAAAGAACTGACTGTCACAGCAGAATAATGGACCTAGACTACCTCCCAGTTCCTCTCCTCCCACAGCATCTGCACACACAGATGGAAGGCCAGTGGCCCACATTCTAGTTACAGATTGGAAAGAATTAGTTGTTCCGTTCTGGAAAGAATTCTGAACCATTCCTCCATTCTTCCTATTCTAGACAGGACCAAAAAGAAACATAAAATGGTACAAGGAAAGTGGTCTGCTTTTCTGTCTCTCTGTCACTCTAACCCATTGCTCCTCCTTCCACAACATCACTTGCCTTAAGCCAACTATGTTTGACTTACTTCAGAATGACATTGGTTCCTCCCTTTTGATAGTACAGATGATTGTTTTGTACTGCATGACCACATCCATAAAAGAATCCTGTGATGTTAATGATCCTGTAGCTGTCATTCAGCAAGGCATTGGAATTCTCATATTCTTTTATAGAGTTTCCTAAACGAAGGGGAAAACATGAAAATAGGGACTATCATTTGGTTCACCTAATTTTGAAATCTCTACCCTAAAATTCAATCTCCACTGAAAGTCAATCTCAGTCAAATATCTGACAGACAACAATTGTATTTGTGTTTTTGATAGCGATTCAACTTGCTGGAATGTGATAAAATAATCCAGAGACAAATACCAAAAAAAATCCTGAGAGGTGGTGTTCAAGGGCCTGCTTCCCACAGACCTGATGGGCCCTAATTCTGAACTCAGTCGGTAAATATACAGAAAATATTTCCTTTTTCCACTTAAGTCCTGGAAATTTTCCTGCACTAAATGTAGCTCATACAGCATCTGATTCATTTTCATGCCTACCTAAATAAAAAGGCAAAACTCTTAGCTACAATTTAGGGAAGTAAAGCCATAGTAAACTGTTGAAAGAAAGGAATAAAAAGGCATGAACAACAGGTATTTGAACTTGGATTGGTTAAAAAAAACTAAAATCCTCAAACTACTTTCAAAACCTAATGTTGACTCTGAAAATGTCTAAAGATACTACAAATGTCTATGACCATATGTATATGTGTAGTCGAGTCAGGTAATATGGAAAATACTATGAAAAAGATGTGGGTAAAAAAAACATCAGACTTGATTAGAAATATTAGTTTAGGTTGAAGGAATTAAGAAAGCAATGTTAGTATAACGACTGATTTTTGATCAGTGACTACTACTAGCGTACCTGAAAAATGCATGGTAAGCCAAATCCTTTCATCGCTGATATTTGCAGGTTCGCGCATCCAAGTTCCAAACGTTTGCTGTACGCTGACAAAGTGAACAGGGCTTCCTACAGATGTTATGACACATTCTAGTAGAGAAAAAGCACATGTCCGTTATCTGTGACATTAAACCAGTAAGTAGCAGTTAGTGATGCCCCATAGCAGGTTACCAGGTTTTTTTGAAGGCGCAGGGGTTCTGTCTTCAGCTTTTCCAGCCAGGGTGTCATCATTCGGTACAGCACACGTCTCACCTGGAGTTGAGAGGGAAAGGGTAAAATGTGTCATTTTTCTATGTTTGACAACTGGGATTTTGTTTCATCTGGGAAAAAGCTTAGGTTGGTCTGGTCAAAAAACGAGGTAAAAAAAGACTTGCTCTGACTTCTGCCAAGGAAATGAAGTGTTCGGGCTGGTTTGTTTCCTTAAAGTTGTCAGGCTGACAGTCAACTTTGAGGAGTAACTAATTTTGCTCCACAGATTTAATTCCTTAGCTGTGAATTTCTGAGTAGCGGCTTAAAAAGACAGACTTGCCCCTTTCCTTAGATAACTTCAGACAACTGAGATTGCTGGCAGCTGGCTGATTTAGCAGTAATACCAAAAATGCTGTCTTGGAAACAAGAGACAGCTAAACTCGAAAGCTTCATGCCCAAATCTACATACACCAGCAGAGGGGGTGTATTCTGCAGGCAACACTGGAAGTTTTGCTCGTGCTGTTAATGTCCGAGACAGTAAGGAAGTACTAACACATACGCTGAGGACATAATGCATAAGAATGCAGATCAGTCATCCATGCTATTGAAGAAGCAATGTGAATGACTAAGGAAAATTATACACTACATTCCTTACACACATAGAAATAGTTTACATTAGAAACAAATAGACACCTGGAAAGATTTTTCCCCACCCCTCAACAATTTAAAGAGTAACTGGTTGGGTTCTCTCTTATCATTTACTGTTAAAACAATGCCTGAATGAAATTATTTATGGACCTGTTCCTATAAACCCAGATACCTCTTCTGCCTTTAAACAATGCAACACATTTTGGTTTGTTTAGAATGAATAACCACAGAGAACAGTTCTCAGCTCCTTGCTGAAGATATCCTGATTTCATTGTAATCTTATTTTCTAATTCCATTCTTAACTTTCATCTCCTTACACATTTCACACTGCTTGACATGCAGGCTGCAAATTCTTTCCGACATGCATTTTCGTTGTTGCCTTCCAATATATTTCAGAGATTTACAGGGCTGTGCTGAAGTTTAAATGAGAAAGATAGTAAAAATACGAAATAACTATAAAGTAATGCTGAAAGGGTTCTGTGACATTCAGGAAAGAAAGGACAGATTATACTGCATTGTTGTTTCCTCCTTTAGGTTATAGCCTTTCTGTGTTCATGCAGAAGGAAACTACTCCAAGATAGAGGAAGAACAACACATATTTCTCCCACCCATTATCTAGGACATTTGGTGATATGACATTGAAAGTTTGTAAGTGATCACAGCGTATCTCCAAAATAAGGCACAAACAGTCAATCCAAGCATGGGAAGATGAATGCCTATAGCTAGAATCTAGCAGTCCCTCTAGATCCCTTTCCAGCTTCTGATCTCAAAATATTGTCAAAATATCTCAAAAAAGGAACCCACTCAGCAGAAATTATAAGTTGCAATGCACATGGTAATTTTCTTGGGCCAAGTCAAACAGATACAGTTAACTGAATGAGCAGTTCCCTATACAGTAGTTTATCTAAGACTATAGAATGGTCAAGGACAGGTCAGTGTTTGTAGTGAAGCTGAGTGCACTGCTTGCATTTGAGAATATTTGCAATCCTCTCTGAGGACTTTCAGTTGCATGAAAGAGAAAGCAACTAAGATTAAAAAGACAATTTTTAGAGGCTCTTATGTGAAATTTTCACTGCTTTCGTTTCATCAAAAAAAGATAAATATCCTACCGATTCCTATCTATTCCTACCTATTCCTATTCTCAGCCTATTCTGGCTGAGAGTTAATGGCGTTTACAAGACATTAAAACCATTGATTTGGTCTGTCCGGGGATGGTGGGAAGGATGGAGCGAGGGAGTGTGGAGCAGGGATGTTTTGTTTCTTGGCTAACATACCATGAGAGCAAATACCCCTGAGCTTCCAGCTAATTATTCTCTTCTCTTAAAGAAATAAAGTTTTACCTGATTCAAAATTTAATTTAAAGAAACCATTCTTGTATTCTTATGTAATAAGTTAATTACTGTTGTAAATCAGCATGTGTATTCTCTTTTCTTCAAAGGGATAAGAATATTTAATTACAAAAGCTATTTTATTCTTTGAATTTTGGTAATAAGATCTCACAGTCTACTGACTCATAAGACATAAATGCTCATTGAGGAAGATCTCATCTTTACAGAGTTATTTGAGTATAACTCCCATTTGCACACTGGGATTTAAAATCCATCAGAAATCCATCAGACAGCTTATCCTCCAAAGCACTTCAGTCTGTTTCAACACTTGAAAAGAGACTACCTGAGTAAATGGTCCAATTACATCTTGTGCAACAGTTCATGCATTTCTGAATTTCAAATATGGATGAGATTTCTGCTCCAGCTATTTACTTTCTATTGCAAGGAGGCTCTTTGGGCTCTCTTCTGATACTTCAATACCCAGAATCTCCTGATTGAGGTTCTTACATGCTACTACAATTACATGCTATATTAAAAATAAGAGGTGGAAATAATTGATATATGTTCCACCCAGTATTAAATATTCACTGGTTAATAGCGTTTATAATAATTAAAAAAAAATATTTTTCGTCTCAGCAAACTGTGCAGAATGATGGTGACATAAAAACATATCACCCTATTAATGGTGAGACAAAAAATTGCTCTGCTTGTTTCACACTTAATAACTGCAAGAACTTCTTGTGCTATTCTCTTTTGGTATGCCTGTCAAAAAAACCCCACTTTACCAAACACTGTCACAGATAACTCTCCTTTCCTCCAGAAATGTGAAAGATTAGTAACTGAGACATCCTTTGCTATTCTTTTATAGGATCACTCTGACCTCCCCGAAAACAGGCATCTCAGCTGGGAGGAAAATTCATCCCAGAACTGTAGGGGTAGCAACAGTCACTGAAAGCCACAACCATCTTGAATGCAATACCACCAAGGGGTAAAAGACAAGGACAGCCAGATCCAGTATGTAGATCCAAAACCAGAAGTTTGCTTCCATTCTCAAGCTGGAGTAAGCTAGCAATATAATGCTGTTCTTGCAGCAGCTTCTCTTTGCTTTCCATAATCAGCTAATACCTTGAACCAAAATTTTCCCGTTATCACAATACCACAATGTTTGTAGAACCCGTGTTCCTGAGCATCCAAACCACCAGCTCCTCTCATCTTCTACTGCTGATTCTGCACTGGCCAAAAAAAGGCTCTCCTCTTCCAGTGTGTAGAAATGATTTGAAATGCAAGTCTCAAAAACAGATTTTTTTTGAGAGAGCGTTTTCAGGAATGTATGATAACATTATTGGCCAAAATCTGCAAAAGTCCAGCAACTTCAGACATCTATCTTGAAATATTTTTAAAACATGGCTGCTGATTTTCACAACAAAACGACTAAGAGCATCCTTGATTCCCAAGCACCAGCCTTCCCAACTGCACCCACTCCCCCTGCCCCCATGAGCCTGAACTGGCACTGAAAAGCATTACAAAACTCAAACCTCATTTAACACTTCTAATTCAAACCAGAATTGTTTAGAGCATTAGAAAGATCAAAGATCACAGAGATTACATTTTCTTTTTAATGTTGTTGAAAATAAAGTTGATTACAAAAGTTGCAAATACTTTCACAGAGTCTCAATGTCCCTGTTAACCTCTTAGAAGCTATTCCCACTCAAACATGCAAAAAGAAATTCAAGCCTATCTGAAAAATCCAGTTTAAAATTAAATTTTTCTATGTTAAATATAAATATCTGTAAAAATATAGTAAGAAATGTGTTTACTATGGAAGGTTTTTAGAATATTAGTATAGTCTTTGGTACCACTTTCTTCCACAAAGCATNAAACCATTCTATGATTTTATGATTATTAATATATTTAAATTCGTATAAACTTCAGACATGGAAAAATATGCTCAGTACATTATCTGTCAACGTATTTACAAAACACGTTGTTCAAGACAGCAGAATACTTCCAACTAGCCACCTGCTGGAGGAGGAGGTAAAGGCCAACTAACTTTCTCTGTGCGCTCCACACAGCAAAGGCAGCACTTTACGCATTAAAAAACACGCATGGGCACACGCACACACACATGGATTTTATCTGAGGCACAACTTGAACCTATTTGAGAAAAAGATCTTCTAAAACATGGATAGAAGTTGTGACATGAAACACTGACATGTTTTTTCCACAACCCACAATATCAAGTTCAATTAATGAGGTTTTACTGGTATCCAGCACACCTGAAAATCATGCCAGAGATATCTCATGGCAAACTCTTAATTATGTCAGCACCCTAATCAGTGACTTGAAAAAAGAAAGCGGAAGGAAAAAAAAAAAAGCGTAGCAGCTGCTGCACTTCAGCATACAGTCTGCGACCTGACAGTCTGGATACTCGTATTGTGGTTCTAACGGTATCTGCTCTGCAATTTGCAGCCACAGTTTGAATAGAATCTACTCTGTCTTTAATTCTTCCTTTCTGAATATTAAATTAGCCGTATATCTCACCAACACAGCTACAGTAAAGGAAATAAAAGGGACTCATGATCCACCTGTCATTAGGGATCCAATAATGATAAATAACAACAATGGAAAAGAACTCAAGATCACCCCACTCCAAAACTTAGATGGCCACAGAGTATCAGAAAATCCTTTTGTATTCCTCCAGCTTTTAAAAGTCTTAGCTAGTTCAAGCTTGCTTCGGTTCTGCCAATAACCAGGCAATTTCATTTTGTAAAATACAGTGAAATAGCCTGGTTCACAGGTGTTATATTTACATGTAAAATTAAAATTCAGTATTTAAAAGCTAAAAATTTCAACTGCATTTCTCTTACTTTGAAAATATATCCCAATGTAAAAGAAAACACCACATGTATATACTTTGCCTGAGCATTAGCATAGCACGATTAAAAGACTAACATTATACTGGAGATAGCTTGCTGCCTTATCCAAATTATATTTCAGCAAAACACCTAAGCACATGCTCAGCTTTAACTTTGTGCAGTTTTACTGATGCCAGCAAAATTAAACACATACTTACTGTTTTGTGAGATTTGGAGCAATGGATTTGATCTTGAACCTGTTTGTAATACTAAAAAGAACACTGGAAAGAACTAACCTGTGCATTTGCTGCTGTATATGTTCTCTTGAAGCTGGGCTCTGCCTTTACCTTTGCATTTTCCTGGAGGCCCTGGGGGTCCTGGTGGTCCAGGGGACCCTGGTGGTCCAGGTTCACCTTTTGCACCTATGGACAAAACAGAGTACAATGTCACAGGCCCTGTAGACAACAGGCAACCTGCAGAGAACTGTATGTGTCCACATGATGGCCTTTGAGAGATGTCCAAAACAGCTTCTCTCTTCTTAAGAGGTTTCTGCAGACAGAAATATGGTGCAATAAACTCACTGGGATGCTGTTTGTTAGAAGGTGAACCATACAGAACTTCACAAGTTGTAGGACATCAATGCAATTTATCTTTCTGGATGACAGGCACATTAGAGTTATAAAGCACTGTTGCCTTTTACCTACTGTATTCTAAGACTTCAACTTCCTGAGTGGAAATCTGCCCCTCACTTTCTAACAGAAAAATAAAACTACATTGCAAGAAAGAGCAGGAGGAGGGCAACTGTCTGGAAGTGTACTGGAAAGGGTGGAATTCATATACACCTCAACCCAAAGCCCAAGCAGAAAAGTTTTTGTGAAGACTTGCATTAGAAAGAGAACACAATCTCCTGGGCAGGGCAATACTCAAACTTCACTGTGGATAACATGGTTATGCCGGTTGGTCCTACTCTTGCTGCATTCATGCTTCAGAAGCAGAGTGTATCTTTTTCTGTCAAGTACACTGTTGCAAAAGAGCTCCTAAGAGCACTTCTTCCTACCTTCTAATATCACATCATTGTTTGCATCCCCCTTTTCGCCCTTTGCTCCTCTTGCGCCTTTTCCTCCTGGCATACCATCCTTGCCAGGCAAACCCATTTCTCCAGGTTCTCCTTTCTGTCCTTGATCACCTTTTGGTCCTGGTACACCTAGAAATAAAAAGCATTTCAGTACCAAGAACACTGTTCCGTATTACAAACCATATTCACTCTAGTTGGTTTTTTCACCTGTATTTAACCGGGTAGCTGTAATTTGTTCTGATTTCAAAACAGTGTTATAACCCAATAGGAAGGGAAATGGTGTATGATCCGTTTGGTGCAAATAATACATTCTTTACCTAGTGATCTCTGAGTTTTGAACATGAAATATAGAGACCTGGGCCTTGCCAACACTGGCTGGAGAATTTCTGGGTAAGTAGAAATACTAAGGAAAGATGTGAAGTAAAATATTTATTTCACATTTGTAAGGCATTAAAGAAGGGCATTTTCATGGTTCTTCTAGACTTTTTCTTAAAGTAATTACACACCAACATTACAACAGACATTGCACTTTTAACATTTTCCACTGTCCCAACAGAGCATAGATACAGCTACCTAGTAACATTTTCACATGGCTGCTACAATTTGCAGTATTCTATAATGTATGTATACCATCTTGCTCACTGTGGAGTAAGTCTGAAGTAAATTACCAAAGCTTGGTGTAAGACAATGAATGCTACAGAATTCTGTAACATGCAACTTCTTTGTAAACACTGAAACCCTTCTCCCTGTACAAAGGTCTAAAAGTAACTACATCTGAATATAACAGTAAGAAAGGATTTCTTTTTTAAACAATCACAAAAAAAAAAAATACCTATTTTTCCTCTTTTTCCATTTATTCCTGGTTCTCCCTTTTGTCCTGGTATACCTGGGACTCCATCTGATCCGTTGTAGCCAGGCAGTCCATTAAGTCCAGGAGGCCCTGAACAAACCAAAGAGCATAATTGAATTTTCACTGTTAAATGCAATTTATCCTTAGATCTACTGTACGTAGTTCATATCGTATGTATGGTTTTATATATATATATATATATATCTTAGACACACAAAATCCACTAACTGGCCATTATGTTCACCATGCCAATAGAGTATTCTCCTTAAAAAAAAAAAAAAACAAAAAAAACTACTGCCAAACCAACCCAAACAATACAAACAAAACACATCCCCACAACAAACGAACAAAAAACTATGAAACCAAACTTAAAGGTAAGGTGCTTGTTTGCCCTGGCCTTAGCATAAGAACACTGACTGAAATGAACACTGCACACATTTTGCACTAAAGCCAGCACAGATCAGCCTTTTGGATTCCACTTCAAGGACAAACACAGCGGAACCCATCCTATTTCTGAATTTGACAGTGACTATAACATCTTCCAGCAGCCACATAAGCTTTAATGTTGCTTATGATATTGGCCAGACTAATCTAACACAAGAAAAACATTTACCTACTTGTCCAGAATACTGCGGTGTCAAACCACCACTGGTTGATAGAGAAGACATCACTCCCTCTTTGTCGCTATTTGAACCCCCACAAACAAAAAGCACCTCATACTTTTCTGGTACAGAGAATTATTCTAAGCAGACCCACAGCTAAAGAAGCATAGAAAGAAAGCAAGTAACCATTCATATAGCCCAGCAACCACATGAGTGAGAGCAGAAAGAGAGAATTAGATAAGAAAGGAGGAAAAGTTATGGGGGAGGTGGGAGGGTGGAATCAGTAATCAACATTTTTTGAAGAGATGGCTTTAGTGTTAAATTATAATATCAGTTTACTCGGGGGGGGGGGGGGGTGTGTTATATATGTATATATACACTCATCTTTTCAGCTAAATGCTACTTAAACACTCTTCATTCTATCTGGTTTTCATCAAATATGTTTTAGCAAATGTGAAACTATTCTATTCCCTCCACTAGAAAAGTATAATGTCTAAAACCTCCCCCCTCTCAGAAGGAGCACGAGTTGACCTAAATACAAAAACTGTAAAGGCAGGCAGTCATGCAACCCTCCCTCATTCTAATTAGCAAAGGCAGACTATTCTATAAAAGATACATTTCTACATTTCAACATTTTGTACCAGCAACTGTTTCAACTACCCAGAAATGTTACTGCAATTGTCCAAGTATCTTACCTGGGGGACCCGGGGGGCCTACAACAAGAACAAGCAAAAGAACACAAAAAAGAAGAAATGGTGAGTTTAACCTAGCAAGAAAACAAAAACAAACAAAACAATTCCAAATTGAATTGATTGGCATTAGATCAGAACAATAAAAGGGGAGGAAAGCCCCTCAAATTTCAAAATTAACACCTATGGATTTAACTGCTGTGTATTATAAATAACTATTTGAGCATTAGCAGAAACTCAGACTTACTGAAAGAGTATCCTTAAAAGCAATTACACATACATTTTGCTTTTTGCAAATTTCCATTGATAAATGTTTGACAAACAGCCACCTCTACAATCTCACTGTCAGGGGCTTAGATGCCTTTACAATGGCATGGATGCAAGGCATCTAACAAACATCACGTTTCCTTTATGTAAGTGTCCTCCAAGATCCTGTTATAGTAGAAGAAAAATAGCTTTACAATACTGATGAATGTCACAATTAAAAATCCTGTTGAAAATACCCATACATGCTACACTTTTCTGTGTTTTACGGACATTTCATTGAAGTTCAGGATTCGGACTATTTAAATAAAAGAAGAAAAAAAAAGTCTTGTCATTCCTATTAACTACATCTAAATCACAATCAGGCTTTTCACATGTAATTGTTCTCCAGACCAGACCAAGCTTCCACAGAACCTGGTTGGTGTATTAGAAATTGGACTTGCTTCAGTTATTCAGCAACATGTAATACCATAAAATCTGTCTCACTCTCTCTGACGTAGTGCAAGTATAGGGCCTTAATGAGAAGAAAGCATAGCAGGCAAGAGCAAAGCAACAGTAAACCAGAAAATGTTTCTGTAATAAAATTTTTCTTATGTGATCCCCACACATTTTAAAAAAAAAAAAATCAAACACAAAAACCAAACAGGAAAAGCAGGTTAGGAGAATACAAAGAAAGGTGGTAGTTGCAATTTTGCAATTAAAGAACCGCATTAGTTCTGTGAACATTTTTATCCAGCCAAAGTACTGTCTTGTTTCAACAAAACTCTCTACAACAGAAGATAACAGTAATTACTACATTTCCCTAAAGATGACAATTTTCAGCATTAATTAGGAAGCGTTATGAGTAAAGTGAAAACCATTTTATAATACCATTACAGCAATTATCCCTTTTAATCAGTACAGGCAGTAACAGCAGTTAACATCTTTCTGCCAATCTTCCAGTAAATGACCGCTTTTTCCACACTACAATGTTACGCCCCTTAGTGCATTCAATTCCTTCCTCATCTCAAAACCTGAGGATCTTGATTATCCTTGTACAAGCATAAGATAAGTAAGAAAGGGGCTTGAAAAGTAACAAATGTCACAGAGGTCTATAGCAGAGAAAGCCACTAACAGAGACAAAATTTAATAGTGTCAAGAGAGCAAAAAGGTGCAGAAGGCACCAAGCAGCATGAATTCTGGAGGAAGAAGCTCAAAGTCTGGACCCCAAAGAAACAAATGCTCAGGTCTGTGGTTCAGCCTCACTTGCAGTCAGAACTGATCTACAATTTCAGAAGCAGTATTTAGCATCTGTGTATACTATGGTAATTCTCATTTATGTTGAAATCAGTTGAGCCAAATGGACTTTATAGCCATTTGAAAATACAAACCAGAGAGCAAGTGAAGCGCTTTCTTAAACTCATAAAAAGTGGCTTATTTCTAATCTTCTCATTTCCAAAAAAAAAAAAGACTCAGTCTGTTACAGGATTCAAAGCTGGACCATAGCCCTTAAATTGGCTACTACTGACATTCTCTTTACCAAACCACATAGAAACTTCTCACATCTTCTCTTGTCCCATCCATCAGCTATTCCAACTCCTCACTGGTAACACGTGAAACCCAACGTCCTGTTGCTGTGGTCCAAGGCAGGGGAGGCAAACACGTTGCTCATATAAGTCGCACTACTCCACAGCAGTTACAACAATGGAAGCAAGTTTCTATGCCCTATATGTTCATCCCATGTTAGCCTTGAAGTGTGGAGACATACACAAAAATACCAAGATTAAACCTCAACTAGTATTTTAAACACCCAAGTCTGTCAGATTTGCTTACAAAAATTACATGAGAAAGAAGCAGCTCCAAGCAACATCAACTGAACTCCTTAAATTCCAGCATTTATAGTAAGTAGGTATAAGTAAGTCCCAAAGTTGCACCTATTATCTTTTTTTAAATAAATAACCCAACTGATATGTAAGTTCTGATAGAGCAAATAGCACAGTTCTTTGACTAGTCATTGACCTCAAGTTCTTTGAAAACATTGTAATTCTGTATTCCTGAAGGTAACATAGGCATAATGCTTAAGGCAATAAACATACCTGTTAAACATATCCCTTTTGTGCTGTTACATAAATCCACCATCACTCGGACCTAATATTGCAAAGAAAGTAAAGTTGAAAACAATGCATGTCACAAAAGTATCTAGTTTACTTTGCCTACAGAAACAATTCCAAAAACAAAGATACAACTGTCCAACTCTGTGCTTATAAGAATACACTGTTTAGAACTACCTTAACATTGTGACACCATCCATCTCTTCAGGCAGCGATTCTCTCATAGGAATCTGTTCAAGATACCTCATTTTAAACCTTACTGAATATATGAAGAAAATATTGGGCAGATAACTCCATACATCATCTAGGCGTTAAAGTTCACACATTACTGTAAAACATGTGTGATTATCCATGCATTGACTCTATCAGTGGAAGGTATTAAAAGCTAACATCAGCCAATAAAAATTACATTCAATTTTATTTTATATTTGTATAAAATTATGGATACTTTTCCAACATAGCATATCCAGTGAAAAAGATGACCTGTGTTCCAAGTAAGCAATTTCTTATCTTGGAATAACCAAGATCTGCAAATTTGGAATGGATCTTCGTCTGTTCAAAATACTTCCTCCCAACAACAACAGACTTCATAAAAACCAAGCTGGAAGAGACATTCATACAGATGCTTTTAATCTAGGGTAGACTAAAATCTATCAATTAAAAAGTCATTTTTACAAAATGCATGGGTTTTGGCTGGGCAAATATTCACGTTACATGTCCTGCATGCTGAGAGTCAACATGAGCACTGGAAGCGCCTCAACTCTTTATGGCAAAGTCTAGTGTTTATATATAGTCAGAAAAGAAAAAGATTATTATTTCAGGGCTGTGCAATATATGATAATTTATGAACATATTTATCCAGACTTGGCACATATATTCATCTTTGTACAATTACTCTATTTACAAATAATGGAATGCGCTAGTCCCAAAAGACAGAACAAACAAGTGCAAGTCAATCTGAACAGCAGACTGATGTTTCATCCTGGCAAGGTTATTTGCTGCTGTCAATCTTTATTTTTAAAATTAATGCATCATTAGCTTCAAGTGACAAATCTAATAGACTCAAATAAAGGACAATTATTTTGATGGCAAGTATTCTTTTGCTGCAAAATCAAACTACATTTGACTGTGGATTTCAATTCCGTCAGATACATACTGAGAATTTACTGGATTCCAGACTGTACTGGAACAGCTCTTATATTTAGAAGTTTTAGACTCAATTTAAATTAGCTGAGAAGAGCTAACTGGTTTTGAATATCAGAATTTCCTTGTTCTCTTTCCCCTCACACCCCTCAAAAACACTTGGCTTCTACTCTGTAATTGTCCATGTGTGCTCTTATTCAAACTGCATTTTAATCTAATTGGTTTCGTTGAGGTTGCTGAAGTGATTACAGCTTGCTTCCTCCAATTGGTCCTCCAATTATCTCAGCAGCATTATTTTTACCAATCAGTGCAATTCGGGTGACAATTACAAAACACAGCACTCGAGGAGTCTGTTATAGCAAATAGTCTGCAACAGAACCTCCAGCTTAACTACGAAAGATGAGTACCCCAGCCACCCAATCAGCCAGCATCACCTTTGCCATGAAGAAAAGCTATAGATAAAAGTATCTTATTTAGATGCTAAAAGCTTCATTTTCTCATGAAGAAAGGGTGAAAATGAAAAAAAGACAACCTAAACTATGAAGCAACTTCTCAGATAATTAGATGTCTATAAGCCACCACTTCTCGCACTGTTCTAAATCTCACTTTCAAACTTGCTGCTCACACACTTAGTGGACTGTTACCTCTCATCAGCTTTTCTACAGCAGCAGATTGGCCAATTTCCTATTTTCATCTCTTACAAAATAAATGTGTATATATATTTATAAATACATAAATAAATAAAGACACAGAACCAAAAGTGTACTTACACTATTAAAGCTAAAATATGATTTTTGATGCCTAAAGTTATTTCAAAGATTCTTGAACAGAGGTCACAACAGATGCCCCACAGCCAGCAGTGGGTAGAGCAGGGTACCTGCCTGCGGGGGCCTCGGGGATGGATTTACATTCCACTTTGACCTAAAATAACATTTGGGTTTTTAATTCTGAATTGACAGAGAACTGAAATGTGTATTATTCATGTTATTTTTAAGACCATTTTGAGTACAAAACCATATGATTTTAAGACTTCAGGAAATTACACGCTCCAGTAAGATGCACAGGGTCCAGTGAAAAATGTTGCTACTTTGGTAAGTGGAATTAGAAACTAGAACCAAATATCCAATACCTTGCAGCGTGCCTCCCAATAAAAAAAGACATTCTTTGAATTGCAGAAGTTTTGTCCTGCAAATTCTAAACCAAAGCACAAGATTTAAAAGTCCTTAGCTAAAAAAAAAAGATAATTATTTATTCTAAACCCCCAAACAATTGCATTATCAGGACTCTATGCTACAAACACCTACGCTCTACAGTCTCATTAGCTCTAATATTAATGGAGATGTTATCACTGTAAAATCATAATTGCAATGGTTTATTAATAAAAATGCCAGTGGAATGTTACTGAAAAGATATTTTCTGTAAGTAATTTTTTAAACGAGTAATATTAATTACATCAGTAAGAGCTTGAATTAGCCTTTCCTACTTTTTTGTGGGCCTAGGCCTGCAATCCTTACTGGGACAGAATTTCCACTAAGGTTCTTTCAACACTAATATTTTTCTTGCATTTCTTTTTAATCAGAACTTAAAAGTTTTTCAATCTATTCAAAATCTTTCAACTGTATGACCTGCATAATTTTTCAACTACGTGACCTAGTTCCTACCGAGCAAAGATAATCTTTTCACTGAAGTGCAAAAAACTATGCAGTTTTGCCAGAGAAAGGACAAGAGCTCTGCTCTTCCGATCCATCAAATATTACCTTAAATTTAAAACTTACTGAAAGGGCACGATCAAAGAAACGTGATGGTAAAGTAATATCTAGCACCACACATTGAGATGCTGAGCAGCAGAAAACGCATGGGGGGGGGGGGGGGGGGGGGNGGGGGGGGGGGGGGGTGTCCGTTAGTGATGCAGAGATGTAAAAATCTGAAACCTCGGAAACTGGAAGGCTGACTTTTTATTGCAACTTATTTTTGCAGTTTCATTAAATCCACGCTACTAACCAAAAACTTCACTCCATTTGTCTATGTAACTATGATTTTAAAAGCTTAATCATAACCTGTAAGCCATGTGGCCCACCAACTCTTAAGACCCCAGCATCTACCGACGACCGGCACTACGCTCCTCGACGGCACTAACTACCGCCGCTCCGGCACTACCGCCCCTCGCAGCCGCCGGCAGGTACTTCTGCACAACACAGACCCCGCCCGGCCCCGCAGACGGAAACGTTCCCGGGGCGAGCCTCAGGCCTCGGCCGCCCCCGAGGCCCCCGCAGGCAGGTACCGAGGGCCGACGTTGCCGGGTCCCCACCCTCCCGCCAGGCCTCCGGGAGACCCCCGGCGGGCGCCCTCGCCCCAGCAGGAGCCTTGCGTGGGCAGGGCCCCACGGAGGGCAGCCGCAGGCGGGTGCCCGCCCCCCCAGCCCCGCCGGGACGGGCGCCTCCGCCCTACCGGCACCATGGAGTAGGTCATCATCATGAGCATCTCCTCGCTCTCGGCGCGCACGTGTCCGCGGGCGCGCTCCCCGCGGCGGCTCCGCTTGCTGCGGGCGGCGGCGGCGGGCGCCGGGCCGGGGCCGGCGGCGCCCAGCAGNGCGGAGCGGGGCGGGGGAAGGGACGAGGCAGGGGCTGGGGGCGAGGGGACCGCGGCCCGGGCAGCCCGGCCGCCCCCTCCCCGCTCCCGCCTGGGCACCCCGGGGGCACGCCGCCCCCTCCCCGCCGGGCCGGGCAGCACGGGGAAGCTGCCGTTCGTCTCTGCCGGAGGGGAACGCCTGGGACAGCCCGGAGCTGCCTCCGCCTGCAGACCGGGCGGGCTTTTAAACGACTCGAATTGCACGTGGCTTTTCCGGGTACCGAGACCCTCGTCACCTCCATTCCCCAAAGCTGTGATGCGAGCGGTAAATGACACTGCATGGTAAAAATCCCTCCGTTATACGTGTACTGTCATTCTGCAGCTCATACAAGCACTTGGCTATTTTAAGAACATCGTATGTCATTCACTAATAACACTTTACCTGTTGCTTCAGATGTTCGAGCACAGACTTCTCCCAAATTATTCCTGCCAACCCTTCTGTCACATGGGATATCTTTGATACAACAAATTTTGCTCCCAATTAATTCATAGTAAAGACATGAAAATGAATTATCCAGAATTTCACTGCTGTAAAGAACAGAATTTCACCAAATATGAAGACTTCACAAAGACTATGAGAGTTACTAAACTCAGAACATTTTTCAGAAAAGTTATTTTAAATGCTGACATTTTAATTTCAAAGACAAAGCAGTTGTGCCTTCTTACATTGTTACTACTTCAAATCCATCTCAAGAAGTTCACAGCTTTTGAATGCCAAGTTTCCTACAAGAGAGGGTTCTTGATCCCAACCTTGTCGAAGTGACAGTTCTCTGCAGATCTCTGCAACTGATCAGGTACAACATTTTGTCTCCATTCTAACTATGCCATTGACCTGCACTTCATGCTAATCCCACACCGCGCTGACGGGTGAACTATTAGGTCAAATCAAATTTGAATGTAATACATGCAGTTCTGCTGCAGTCGGTTAAGCACGGTAGACAAGCCAAGACAGGAAAACGATTCCATCATATTAAAGTTCTCATCTCTCTGAAATAAAAAATGGCTGCAAAAAGCATTGGTGTCCTCAGGCATTGCATTAGGACTCTTTCCTTCTGAAACTGTCATAATAGGTTTAGGTAGAGCAGGGTGAAAGTAGAGGGGACAAACATCACTCCATCTCATCCCGTAATGACAGACGAGACAGAAGAAAATCATCATACTTTCAAAGGTGTAAGGCTCACCAGCACAGAATCATAGAATGGTTTGGATTACAAGGGACTTCAAAGGTCACCTAGTCCAACCCCCTGCCATGGGCAGGGACATCTTCAACTAGATGAGGTTGCTCAGAGCCCCGTCCAACCTGACCTTGAATGTTCCCAGGAATGGGGCATCTACCACCTCTCTGGGCAACCTGTGCCAGTGTGTCACCACCCTCATTGTAAAAAAATTCTTCCTTATATCTCGTCTAAATCTACCCTCTTTTAGCTTAAAACCATTCCTTCTTGTCCTGTCACACCAGGCCCTGCTGAAAAGTCTGTCCCCATCTTTCTTATAAGCCCCCTTTAAGTACTGACAGGCTGCAATAAGGTCTCCCTGAAGCCTTCTCTTCTCCAGGCTGAACAACCCCAGCTCTCTCAGCCTGTCCTCACAGGAGAGGTGTTCCACTCCCCTAATCATGTTTGTGGCCTCCTCTGGCCCCGCTCCAACAATGCTAATCTCTTTCTCAAAATTCTGAACAGGTGTCCTGTGCCATCACCGCACAATCTGAAAAGTCTGCTCTTGTGTGTTCTGTAATACAGGACCATGGGTTTCTCTTTGGCAGCTCATACATATTGCAAAGATACACAAAACGCCTTTCTCACCCTGTTTGGCAGACAGAGTTGGGGGAAAAAAAGTTTCACTGTATTGTGCAAATACTTCCTACCTTATGGCCTAGGAACCAGTTACACTATTTCAGATCTGTTCTGGTCAACTTCTGCCATATCACAGTAAGTTTTTCAGCTTTCTATATTTTACAAAACAAAATCAGGAATCTAATGCCTCAATTGGTATTTTCAGAAACCAGTACACTGTTTAAAACTTAATTTGGCTATTAAAAAAAAAAAAAACCAAACCAAACATCTCGATAGAACTGCAACTTCATTATCTGATTCTATTTACATTCCCACTACTTGTCTCCAATGAAATGTTCACCAAAAAAAGAATCTCACTGAAGTTTAAATTACTGCTTGAGCTCTTTACCATGTTGTTGCAGATAATCTATTTTATGTAGGACTACTAACATCATACAGATGTGTGTATCTTTTTGCAGGATAAGCAGTCTTAGAATGTGTTCCACCAGTATAATATTGACATTCTAAGGAATAATAACAAAACCAAATACGTAAAAACCTCTGGAAAAATCACTTCTGAGGCCTTGGACCTTGGCAGATTATTCTGAAGCTATCACAAAGTTCTACTTATATGTGAATAGTCTTTCTGATGCCAATGAAGATTACAAGAATAATTGTTTACTCTGCAGTTGATATCCTAGCTTATCATAGAAGTGCATATTTGAGTTTTGCTTATAGTATTAATCTTGCGGAGGAAAAAAAATAAGAAATATGACCTAGCATAGAAATTCCCAGAAGACATTATATCTTAAGCAAGCTTAGTTTGTAACTTCATAGGTATAATAGAATTAGTAAGTATCTATCATAACAGCAAGCAAAAGCTTTCTTTCTGAGAACATAAATAGAACTGCACTCCAGAGACCATACAGCATAACAAACAGCAATTCTTCATCTTTATTGTCCCTTCCAGAGCATAATGATTGAGTAGAGTATAATAATCATGAGCTACCATTTGGAGAATAACAGAAGCAATACAGCACTCTTGTTTCCCCATCTGTCTAATCTTGGAAGATTTTCTCTGCATTACAATCAAAAAGAAATTGAACATTGTTTATTAAAAAAAAGAGCCACTGGATCACTGTGAACATCCTAACCAAGGTTGTGGTATGGAACCTGCTTAGTTCACAGAGTCGTATGATTCTTCTCCAGGCTGTTAATCGCTCCAAAGCTGCTGCCTGCACCACAGGTTATATGGCAGTCTGTGCATACTGTGCTTAGTTTCCTAGGATACAAAGAGTTTCACCTCTGTCAAGAAACTGCCCTATTTTTGAAAGTCAGGAATCAGTTGACAGCACAGTTCTGTGGCAAAGGGATTCCCAAGCTCAGACTGCTTAGAAAGGCCTATTAGCTACTCCAGTGGCAGAAGCAGCTGTCTTACTGGGCTGTGGACATGCTTTCCCCAGCTTTCTACTGAGTCTCTCCCCATACCATATAACCAGCACTTCATCCAAATGTCTCCATACCCTTTCATCCTCTGCTACCGCCCTATAAGCCTATGTCTTCTAGATCTCTTGTCCCTGTACAACACACCTGGAATTTTGGTCCATCCACACAGCACTTGTCATCAACTGCAATGCAGCTTCGCGTTTTGGAGGCTCCGTTCCTTCTCCATGATGAAAATCAGAGGTCCCAATGGTAGACTGGTGATCAGCAAAGCAGAATGAAGGCTTGGGAATGCTGCTGATAAGTTCTGGAAACCTTACCTATTTCCTTACCAAAACAACAGAAAAAACATGCTCAGTAGCAGTCTAAACCAATGTGAGAAAACTGTTATCCCATATACCCATCAGTCTTTTTTTCAGGTAGGCAGAATGCCAGGAAGCAGCACTGCAATTATTTCCTGGCATTTCAGAATTTGTTTCTCTAAAGCATGTCCTAACAGAAATGTGCATCATGACTGACGTGCAGCGAAGCATGGCATACAAAGATAATGTAAATCTGCCCAAGTTATATGGGAACTAGAAAGAAACTAGCAATATATATATGCAAACTGCAGATAGGACATCATGTTTATGCTTTTCACAACTCCAACTTAGTCATACAGTTGAAATAAGCTGTTAGGAGATAAAACATAGCTTTATCACAAGAGGTATTTTTGTATCCAAATTACACACCATATGTATAATAAAGAATATCATTTGATTATTCTGAGGCTAAGAATGTATTCAGATGGTGTCACACTTAACTAATGCTCCCACTGATGTTTTACTTTGCAAAAATTGTTATTATTGAAATCTCATCTATTTAGGCAGCTGTCCCAGTGATAAAGCACACTGGAGAGTGGCACGTTGTTTTCACTTGGATAACTAATGCTGAAAGATGGACTGAGTTGCTGAGGATGATGCTCTTATTAGATAACCCAACTTCCTCTGGTGATGCCACTAAAAGCTCACACAGATTATAATCTTTATGAATGCTATTAGAAAGAAGGTAATCTCTTTTTCTGAAGTAGCTAAAGTGAAAAAGGGTCTTATAAAGCTTTCATAACCTTTCATGATAACTTACAGATTTTATTGAATCCCCTTCTTCTCAGGAAATAGGATAGAGGTTTAATGTATGTGTTTTAGGATTCCAAATCTACTCTACTCTCCAAACCTACAAAGTAGATAGTGAAGATCATTCTCTGGACTCTCAAACTGATGAACAGTTAATGCTTTTCAGTAAGTTTCTTGTGCTTTCCTTTGCAACAGTTGATACTGGTAACTGTTGCACCTGCAGGCTCAGTGGATATACTCAGGAGGGGAAGCCACAGGGAGCTGCAAGTGCCCTTTCTCTTCATCTCCCTCATCACTGCTCAACCCACGTGGCTCATTCACAGCCCAGCAGCTGCAGAGTTCCACCATCCAAATCACAGTTGCAATTCAATATTAGCACTGAAACCAACATTGTTTCTATAGCAAAGGCTTAGCTTTAAAATGTTACAAGGCTTCTGACCACATGCAAAAACAAAGGCTTGATTTTGAAATTCATATTAGGTCCTAGTCTATTCATGTTTGGAAAAAATGGAATACGTAGGTTTGAAATGTCTTTGCAATAACTTTAGGTCAGCTACAATAGCAGACTTACAGTGATTCAGACTACGCTAAGCTCCATGATTAACCTCACCCCACAGAATTACTTCAGGCTTGTATGAGTGACAGACACCAGAATGCAACCCACTCCATTTCTGCACATACATTCCACACGGATTATAGCATATTGAATACACAGGCTTGCTTTTCAAGAAAGAAAAAAAAAAAAAGTATTTTTAAGAATTAGAGGAAAATAAAATATACAGAAAATAGTAAAATTCTAATCATTTTATACCAGAGGAGGCAGGTTTTCTTGGAAGAAGCCTCAGATGCTCCTATAGAATACTGCAGAAAGGTTAATGCAAGTAGTTTTGTATATGAACCTGGGGTGGAAGGTATTAATAGGAAGAAATGTGTGGAATTATTTTTTCATTGCTTTACTTTGGAAGGAGGACTTAATCATTAATTCAGTTCCCAAAAATGGATGGGCCCTAAACAAACATATATTATTACCAAAACAGTAGCCAATTAAAAAAAAGTTAGATTGAACGTACTGGAAATAAGTGACGTTAATGATAGGAATATTTAATTAGAAAGGGTAACATCCTTTCAAGCAATATTTTACAGACAAATAAAAATTCTGCATGGAAAGAGTTGGAATTGCTAGATAATACTTAACAAATTACTATCTGAAAAAGCTGGAGCTATACCCCGACCCATTTAAGCTTCCATTGTGTATTTCAGTGGCACAAGGATATAAAGCTCCTTATGGAAGTACCTCTGATTTCAGAAAATTCCTACTTACTACAGAGTTGCAAGAATAAATAAATTTATGCAGAGCAAAGGATGTAGCAGCTGTTATTTTAGAATATCCGGTCGTAATGATAAATCATAAGTAAGAACCAATGAAAACCAATTTCTTACTAGGTAAGCCAAGCTGGTGTTTAAAATTCAAAATAAACCCCATCAATATCTGCAAGTAGTGCAGCACAAAGAGTACTATTCAATGGCATCAGCAGAACGTTTCATTGTCTTTGAATGAACATTCAACAATCTTGGAGGAAGATGCCTTAGAGGTGCATCATTAGGGCGCTGGCAGCTAAAGACTGTTTTCCCAGAAAACTGCTCAGAATTCCACCAACACATGTTAGGAAAAAAAAAAATCAAAGCTGAATCATAGAGAAAGATAACTTAAGGAGCAAAGTCAAACAGGGCAATTCAAATACCATGGCTACAACCACCCATTCATAATTTAAACTATGGGAATGAAAGCAACTGATCAAAACGCGTGACAAATTGTAAGCAGCTCGACAGACCTATCACATCTTTGTAACACCACTGGAATCTGAAAACAATGAATAGAACTAGAGAAATCCACAGATAGCTACCCTTGAAAGACAGTCCTTGCTTTTTGCAAGGGATCCTGCAGTTCACTAAGGAATCAAAGGAAGAGAAGGACACTCCTCAACCACCCCAAAACCCAGCCAAGGAATTAAATAATGAATATTCATTGTCAAGCAAATTATCAAACTTGAATTGTCTCTATATTGAGAGTGGAACAAAAAACAACAAAGAAAATTTTTGTGGTAAAGGTATTCCAACAACACAGGAAAAAATCAAGAGTTTGTATACTACAGGAACTCTCTTACATCATCCACCTGCCAGGAATCTGTCCAAGGAGAAAGTGTGGCTCAAGGATACCAGACTAGAAGAAGAAAAATAGCTTGATATAAAGTAGAGCAGCATTAAGGTTGCCTCTCTAGTCAGAAATTTCTCCTTCTCTCCACGTTGTATCAGGTGTACATTGCATCCATCCCTCTCACAGCTAGTGTTGCACAAAGGGCAACAACAAAGAGCTCATTGACACTATCTGTATCTCTTGGTCATTTTCCATTAGAAAGTATTGAATACAAACAGTATTCCAGCTTGTTTCCCCTCAACTTTCTGTCATTCATTTTATTTACCATTGTGATTCACAGGGAATTAAAACTATTTTTGCCTAATTGAGCACTTTTGACATATTAATTTAATATATCACTATACATACCATAAATATACATCATAAGACTATTTATAAAGCCAAGAGGCAAATAACAGTATATAATCTGTTTAACAAATCATACAGAAGAAACTTCAAATAATTAATTTACTACAGGTATCTACAACTTTCAGAATACTGAACACAGTAACAGCCACAAAAGCAGCTGCAAAAGAAATTCACCAACTGCACTGGGATAATTTATAAATGGAGAAGATGGCAATGTGAGCTCAGAACATTCACAAGAAAAAGAGAACTGCTAGCCCTATTAGGTAGATTATTACAGGCACTATATATCAACTCAAGTCAAAACCACAGAACATATTCTTTGAGGTCTTGATAGTAAAACACATTGTAATTTTAAAGATACAGAAAGATAACTGAAAGGTAACTGAAAGACTATATTAAAGATAGCAGTAAAATCATACATTAGAACATACATGTCTGAAGTTAAGGAAAATGAATCATATCCATGGATACCCACTCAGGGAAAGTGGGATACTGAGATAGACCTTATTCAGACACATTTCCTAAAAGATTGTCTCTATTTCAAAGATTTTATAATCTTATCTCAAGTCATCACACAACAGAAATAGGAACCAAGCAAAGAAGCAAGAGATGGAGTCCTTATATATTAGATTTTTATTATTAGATTAGACTTTACATTTAAGTAGGGTTTTTTATATAAACTATCTAGATGCATAATTTTCAGGAAAGCTGCACATATAACTCAATAATAGCATGTACACACCTAAAACTGTATCTGGACTAAAGAGCCTTATTTAAGGAGAAAGTGTGGAAGGCACTGAGGTTTTTCCAGGGGGAAGAAGGGGCACATTCCCTCCCCTTCCCCCAAACACTCTTGTTTCAGAGCTGTGTATGTCTTAAGTTGCAGAGTAGAAAATGTGCAAGTCTGTGCGGATCTCAAAATGGCACATGGCTGTGACACAACATTCAAATTGTTCTGGGAATACAGGATGGAGGGGGCACTCTGGCAGAATACTTAGTTCTTTTAAGGCATTGTAGCTACAGCCCACGTCAACAAGCAAGCGATTTGGCACATTCCATGTCTGGGAAGAACCCCCTCAGTTTGCACTGTCTGAATTTATGTTCCTTGTCTCCACATTAAAAGATCTGAAGATACCACAAAAGGTTAAGAAATGCCACAAGCCATGACTCAGAAAAAATAGTAATTTTCTAAAGAAATAGATCAAGTCAGAAAGACTTCTAAGAATACAGTAATTTTATCAGACTTTTGAATGTGAGTGCAGTCTGGATGCTATAGGACTGCAGTCTCAAAGGTGCTGAGCATCTACACCTTCAGGTGCAGAGGTCCTCTTATAAGGGAAACGTTGTGAGTAATAATCAGACCTAACAATATTCTTGATAGCAGTAAGAGGTTGTATTGGCAGGTACATTTTACATTACAGACAATAGCAACAGAATATTTGGGCAGCAGAGCTCGGACTTTTCTGCTATACAGCTGTTTTTACTATATGGTCTTTTAGCCTTGAGCTAACATTTTTTGCTATGTAACCTATAGTATGCTATTCAGTGTTTCCATAAAAGAGGAACCAGAGACCTAAGTATAGCTGCTTGTTTATGCACATATTTCAATAAAATCTTCTTTAGTACGAGCATGCCCCCCTCCGCTTTTTTTGTTTTTCTTGTTTGTTTACACAAAACATGTCTACAGGATGCGATTCTGACTTTTTGACTTATAAAATAGCATTACCAAGAATACAGAAAAACAGTACTGACACTGACCCAGGGCCTTGTACTTGTATCCTGCACCGTGTAAAGAAAGCAATCTGAACTGCCTATTCAGACAGAAAGTTTCTTTTTAGAACCCTGCAGCTATTTGTCGGCTATACGAAGAGAAGAGTTTAAGAGTTCATCTGTGGCAATGAAAAGGAGTGTCAGGAAATCAGACCAGATACCTGTAAATGGGGGGAACAAGGAGGAGGTTTTGCTTAGTGTATTGTACATTGTCATTCAACTCCAAATAATCAGCGGACAGACCATTATCTTGATTCAGATTTGACTCAACTGCCCATAGGGCAAAAAAGCTTCCCATCTCTCTACATATGTATGGATAAATATAATGAAAAAAGTAAAATGGGAGTTTAACTTCTACCACGTATTTATTTCTATTTTAATGTAACAGAGTTGATTGTGTTTTCTATTTTTATTTTTCGCTCAGTTTTGGATTATGTCCTACTTGTCACTTCTTACACATATAAAGTAGGAAAAAAAGAAGAAAATCACTGCATTTCCTTAAAAAAGTTTTAGCCTTTCCTCCATAACAGAAATGAACACAGAATTTAGTGTATTTAGTGTATTTCATATCTGTATGTAGATACAGATTTTACAACTAATGTTAGGATAGGTTTAATATCAATGCAATTAAACATGATTATACAGTTCCTTCAGGTGGGAAAGCTGGATATCAGTACTTAAGTTACCAGGTAAAGGAAGTTTAGCAGTGAGGAAGAACTGTAGCATGTCCCCAGCCAAACCAGCTACTTCAAAAAAAAAAATTTTTTTTAAATTGACAGTTCTAGAGTGATTCATCACGATACATGACTTCCAGCAGAGATCAGATGCAGCCTGATCATGGGCTAATCCTGGGATTTGAAGGCTGATGAGTGTTTTTGAGTAGTTAACTGACTATGAAAAGCTGCCTGGTTTGTCTGTTTAGATACTAATTTTAAAATTAATGCTCTTATGCATGAGTGATTATCATCTATGTCTTATAGAATTAGATTGGGGTATACAGGTATGTAGGGAGTCTGCTGGCAAGCAGAGATGAGGATTACTGAACATATCAATTTTCATGTGAAGCAAAGCCACAATGACTGGTTTGGTTATTCGTTAAAAAAGAACATTCATAATCTAGAGCATTCTAACCTGATTTTTACTGCTTATCACTCGAGCTTTTGATCAATTATTTACTTAGTTTTTATAGAAGATCCACTGGACCTGGCATCTCCTGAGCCTAAAAATACAATCTAAATCATTAAGGAGATTTCCTTTTGATTACGTATACCAGTCATTTCACCTTGAACAGCAAAGCCAGTGGTTTCAGTCACCCAGCACAGCAGAGAAACTTCCACCTGAGAACATTTACTAAAAAGCAGAGTGAATTATCACAGGCAAAGCATCAAACTAACAGGGTCATTCTGCTAGCAGCCACCAAGGTATTTCCTTCAGAGTTAGCGTGAGTATTACTGTGGAGTACTGCACTGTGCAGTGACCTTGAGACTATTTACAAAAGCTTCATTTAGAACTGCTAATAATCCTGAGTGTTTCTGGTGTTAAAATTGACTGGATTCCACGAAACACTGAGTCTGCAGAGAGGATTTTGCACTATTTCCATTATGCTGCTGCCTTACACAAAATCTTCAGTAAACATGTTTCTTCAGGGAAATAAATTTCAGTACTGCTTCTTCAATTTGAGTTTAGCTTGTTATAACTAGGTTTTTAGAAAACACATTGTGTTTTACTTGTGCACACACACCAGTAATTGTGAGCAATTTTGTAATGGACAAGTTAACATTTTGTTGTAGGACTAGCTGATAAACATAATTACAGGTGATTCGGAAGTCTTACCTGTGCAGGCTGTGATAAATTCTGCTTTGTTTGCATTTCATAGCTTATCAGAAAGGACCCAGATTAAGCATACTTACCTCATATAACTCTAAAGTAAAAAATAATTTTTACAGATGACAGCATTTGGGATATATTCTGGGTGACATACTACATTCTCTCAGAGATCATGAATTCAGAGCTCACAACCAAAGGGCAATTTTGGTTGTTTTGGTACATAATTACATGTAACTTTTTTTTTTTTGTCAGTAGCTTCTTCTGCAGAAAATTACAATTATTGCACTGTGTTGTATAGCATGAAGTTGTAATATTCCATCAAACACTTACATGAGAGGGCCTAAGCATACGTGTGTGTTTCTACAAAACTGGCTTTCAGCTTTTACAAGGTGAAGGTAATACAGAAGCTTAGAACAATATATTTCAACACAGAGGGAATTATTTTAAAGGAGCATTTTCAACCTGAAATTCTACACAGCTTTAAGTTGGCTTCATTAATATTTATGGTATTTTTTCTCCATAGACCACTTCGGAACATTTGCTTCTTGTATTTGCCAAAACAGCACAAATGGAAAAACCCAGCATCTTATGAGAAACTGATCAGCCACAAAATACCTTATAACTTGGGCTGATGTACAGACAAATTTATATAACCGTTAAAAACCACTTTCTGGAAAACCCTCTTATACAAGCATAAGTCCTGTGCACAGAAAATGCTTTTGCAAACCTGCTGTGCCTTCAAGCAGTACGACGGTTAGAAAGCAGGTGCAGAGCAGCTTCTCTGAACTCGGTCCATTTAGAGCTTGTGCAACCCAGGCTGTCTTGACAGAAAAATTGGTACCATTAGCAAAATAACCAACAGCACTTGAAGAAGCAGTTTAGAAGATTCAGAACAACTAGAAGTGGTTAGTAGCATTTTCATTCGATTACCGTGTACCTTCTTTCCAAGCTATACTTGAGTATTTTGTATTTTAATTCTATTGAGGAAATGCCTGCAGCACCTTCAGCACTGAAAATGTTCTGTTCTGCAAGCACTCTTATAACAACTGCTTTCACTGGTTGGGATTATACGCACTAGAGGTCTGGCTATACTTTCCTTTTAGCAAAAGTTTAACATTTTTGTTTTGAACTTTTGGTGGAAAGCATCCCTATTTGTTAAAAAAATGCCCGGAACACCGCACAACATAGCCAAGTGACCATTAGAAAGAATTCTATATGATACAACAACAGTACAGTGGGCTCCTGTTCCCACTATAATGGCCAAATAACAGAAATTTGCTTGGGAAAATTAAGTGGATACCGGAGCATTTTTCTAAAAGTGGCACCAATAGACAGCAAGTGTATTCAAGCTGCAGAAGTCATCCCCACAAGAAGATGAAAGTCCAGCGGCCTCAGTGGACCCATTGCCTCCTGCCATACTGGAATGATCCCAAGGAGTAGGAGGGTAGTGCCAGCACCTGGCCAATACACAGTGATTATCTGGCACACAGCAAGACACTATACCTCAGCATTCCTTCAAGACTGCATTCCTATCTTTCCCCTTTAAAAACAGGCCAAGAAGCTGGAATTACAGTGCAAAGAAAGCTCAGAGAAGCAGATACTCCCGACCTTCCCTAGTTCCCTATAGGAGAAACTGATAGGAGTTAGGGAAGGGAGGAGGTTTGTTCACAAGTCCATCAAGTAGGAATAGTTACAGGAACAAAAACAGTGCTTAGCAATTTAAACTTTTGAAGAGGTAAGCAGCAACAGACAAGCTCCAGAAGAAAGGAAAAATCTTAACAATGGAAGAAAGAGATATCTAGCAGCACTGTGTGTTACCTCTTTGGGAACTTCCCCTCAAAGATAGACAGAAGAACCTGAATCCTCCCAACAGGTTGAGAAAAATATACTCAAACTACATATTACAGAAAAGCAGGCTGCAACCATTGCAGTGGGGCCGCATATATATGCTTAGTTATATTAATGTAACACAGATATGCTTTTAATCATATATGTTCTCACATACATACATACCATTTTCTAAATTAAAAACTGACTATAAGAAATAAAAGTTCTAATGAAAGACTTTTCAACCCTTACATTTTCCAATTCTCTGATGAAGAATTATTTCAAACCTCATGTTGTGCAAAAGAGGAAATGAAATTACTGGCATGAACTGCTCAGGCATTCAAGCAGTTACAATGTAAAGTACATAATGTTAACATTGAATCAGTATGATAAAATCCTGAGTAAATCAAGCTCTTATAAACAATAATAAGAAATACTTCTATAGCAGGCACATTACTTCAAAGAAATTAAAATGGGGGAAGTGGTTTAAAAGTTCAATAGAACGTACTCTGCCTCTGTGGCTGCACATTCAAGTGCAAGTTCTGTCTCACTTTTATTGCAGACATCACATAACAGAACTCTGCACAAGGCTTGCAGAGATAGTCACTCAACTGTGGCAGCAGAGCTTACTCAAAAAAAAAAAAAAGGAAAAAAAAAGATTTTTTAGCTGTTTAGCTGTCAAAGAAGCCTGTGGCAATCTGAAGACTCATCCTAAACTACTCTGAATAGCCTGCACATTTTTCCATGACAAGGGAACAGATTGTCTCTCAAAGCACATTTCCCCACACCCCAAAGAGTTGCTCTCAAATTAGTCTTATATCCACGGACAAAGAAAGAATATCTGAGATAGTCCTCACTAGTTCCTGCACATCAAGGACAAAGAAGTCTTCACACACCTCTTCCTTTTTCTTGCCAGCTGCAATACCAATTCAGGAGAAGCAGAAAAAATGTAAACAATTTGAACAGCTAACAAGCTGAAACTGTAGAGGCTCAGATATTTAATACGAAGTTAGTTTTAGATAGCACATCCGTGACCTGTTCCTTCATTACAGCTGCTTCTGCCTGTGACAAGAACACACTGTCCCCATCTTCAAAATAAGTAGTACTTCTTGAGTTAACAAGTCTAGTCTACCACAGTCTGAAGATCTGAACTTATGCAGGCAGACTAATAGGAGAAAAATATCCATATTGTCAACTCCTTCCATTTTGACTTTCATTAGGAGTTTTTTAATGCTGTTCTACCAACCTGCTGCGGACAGAATGAGAAGAGTGATTTTGGGGGGAGTCACCAAGAAAATACAGCTTGCTTTATTACAAGGTTTAAATCCTCTTATTACGCAAGAGCAATGCTGAATAACAGCTATCTAATGCCTATCTTCAAAAGGCAACAGCAACATAACACTGCAATACTCCTCTTTTTTTTGTTTCCTTTTCTTTTCTTTTTTTCTTCAAGGATCTCAAAGTCCAATACATTCATTCAGCCCTAGGACCCTTTTGATCATTAAAAAAAGTAATAACAACCTTATTAGATATATTTGGAAAACATGGCAGATAAGTAAAACTGTTTTCTAGGTAACCATGAATTAGTATGAAGGATAAGTTATTAATACACACCACTAGCATATGCTTGATTTCAAATAGAAGATTTTGAGGTAAAAATAGGCAGAGATAAGTCAAGCCTTAACAATCAAACTTCAAAATCTGTTTTCTGGAACCTTTTCATCTCTCCATATACTTTAAAGGACACCTTATCCTACTCCCACTGAAGTTAGGACAAAAACCCCATTGTTTCGAGTGGAAACTCCATTGAACTTCACTGTCTTTTTAGTGCTCCCCTGAGTATATAGCCTTTTACATTCAACATAGGGGAAACTATAACTACAGTGCCAACAGAATTATACCCTACGTATGCCTTAGCACAGAGGGGTTTTCTACCACATCCTTCAGTCATATGTTTTGCGTGAGTGCTGCAGCAAAATGCTTTAAAAATGGTAGACAGGCACCATAGTAGTGTAACTACATACAAATACATAACCTTCCCATTATCTGTCCCCTCCCTCTTTCCTACCATTCCATTTCTCCTCAAAAGCTTTCCATTAATTTTTTGGTCTTTTCTAAATTACAACATATGTTTAGTGTTAAGAAAAAGCTATTTTGCTGTTAACTGCCATAAGCATGAGGATTATAACAAAATACTATTGAAAGTTACCAATAAGTCAAGGTCTTGAAAGTTAGAAGAAATGTCAAAATTATCTCCTCATTCATCAGACAAAAGACTCCATTAATCTGATAGTCAAACAGTACACCAATACAACTTTCATAGGTCAGAATCTGGTACTTTTATATGGACTAGCATCTTGCCCTGATCAAATACTGGGGAAACAGCCCACCACCTCCTTACCGTTATGCTGTATCTTCAGAAAAGTTTTTATGTTTTTGGAGGCTTGACAATAGGTTTATCACCACCTCCTACAGACAACTACTACCAAGCAAAGAGCAAGTTTTTCTTTACAAGTATTTCAGAAAGACTTATCAATGAATGCCATTACTGCTCCCTTCACAGAAGGACTGTTAAATATTTAAATATTTTTCAAAATCTAGACA
>VZTQ01006076.1:1729-13590 GCA_013400755.1 Pelecanoides urinatrix | reverse complement strand
AACAGTTCCCAGGAAGGAATGACCCACCCGCTAAGTCATGCATGGTGGGACACTGTCTCTTCTCAGAGTAAAGGTTGATGTGTCCAAACTGTGTAACACTTGTTTGAGCATCTATTCTGAATATCACAGTGTGTCTGTGGCCCTACATTTATGTGTGTGCCTGGGCAGGCCTTTTTTTTTTTGCCCTGTTCAAAAATGCTGAACTATTATGAGGGCTACGCTTAGTCGCAAAAAACCCACCAACCCCTCCCCCTCCCCCCCAAAAAAAACACCCAACAACACAAAACCAAACCCAACCACCATAGAAAACCAACCAACCAGCCAACCCCCAAACTTCTAAAGCATGGATCTGAGGGTCTGCATTGTAGCACCAGGGCTATTTCTTGAGAGCCACTGCAGGTGTTTGACACTGCAGAGCTTACCCAGGTAGTGTTGGATGACTGCACAGAAAGAACAGAATCATCGTGTTCATGTTGCCTCTTGAAAGGGATCTACTCTATAAACATGCTTTTGTTTCACTCCAGACAGCGTGAAGATGGAGACAAGTAATCAACAGTCAATTCTATTCTGTGGATAATCAGGCGACCTGGCTCGAAGGGTGAAAAGGAGTGTTATTTGACAGCACTACAGAAAATCCATTTCTTTCTGGGAAAGACAAACCCCAGGAGAATTTGTAAGAAAGAATCTATTTTCATCAGAATGGGGGAATAAGACAAAACACATTTTCCTTTTCTATTTCTTTTGGTAAAAAAAAACAATGCTTAGCTTCCATTTGCTGGTGAAGACATTGATTGGCTCAACTTTGGTCTGAGGTGGTTCTGTTGTCAAGCTGGCTGGAATCGTCTGTGTCTAGCTTGAGGGCAACCCCTGGTCTCTTCTCACAGAGGCCACCCTGCTGAACATCAGCTCTCTGCTGAACACCACTTTCATTTCCTACTCTGGTTGTATCACCCAAGTCATTGTTTTCTGTCAACTTAGTCTTTCTCACCACGATGGTCTGTCATGACCTGAAGGGTTACCCAGCCTGTGGGTGGGTAAAGATCACGACTGTGTGTTCATAGGATTCCATAATACACAGGGACACAGAGGCTTTTATCTTCTGAATTTCTCTCTTACAGATTATCACAAATACCACACAAATCACCACTAGCAAGTATACTACTGCAAAAATCANCCATGGGGTCAAAAGTCCTGCCAGAAAACTTCTCCAGCGTGGGCTCCTCTCTCCATGGGTCCATGGGTCCTGCCAGGAGCCTGCTCCAGCGGGGGCTTCTCACGGGGTCACAACCTCCTTCGGGCATCCACCTGCTCCAGCATGGGGTCCTCCATGGGCTGCAGGTGGAGATCTCCTCCACCGTTAACCTCCATGGGCTGCAGGGGCACAGCCTGCCTCACCATGGGCTTCACCATGGGCTGCAGGGGCCTGAAGCCCCTCCTCCCCCTCATTCTTCACTGACCTTGGTGTCTGCAGAGTTGCTTCTCTCACATATTTTCATTCCTCTCTCCAGTTGCATTTGCGCAGCAACTTTTTTCCCCTCCTTAAATATGTTATCACAGAAGCGCTACCACCATAACTGATTGGCTCGTCCTTGCCCAGCGGAGTATCCATCTTGGAGGCATCTGGCATTGGCTCTATCGGACATGGAGGAAGCTTCTAGTAGCTCCTCACAGAAGCCACCCCTGTAGCCCCCCCACTAAAACCTTGCCAGACAGTCTCAATACAACAGTATCAATCAGTAATATGGCAGCAATAAATAATAGCAGCAAGCAATCATATAGCAACAATCAATACAATAGCAACAACCAATAACTGCAACAGCCAAGTAGGTATATACTATTACAGGTTACAACAAACTGATCTTTAGTGAAGCAACTTATCAGCAATAGAACAACAGATACAACATGTTACTTATATGGATATATATCAGTATCAAGTGAAGTAGACAGATCTCAGAAGGGGCCAAACTATCCCAAACGGAAGGACAAACCGATCCCAGAAGGGGACCCAACCATCCCAAAGGTGGGAGGACAAGCTGAACCAATCCCAAAACTGGGCCCAAAGTGACACCAATAAAATAAGAGTCTCACTTCAAAGATGACCCATGTCAGAGTCTGGTGTCAGCCAGGTGTCCCCGGTGAGAGTCCAAGATCTCATAGAAAGGTCATGCGGAGAATGAACTGACCACAACCCCCATTCCCCATCCCCCCTGCACCTCTTGGAGATAGGCTGGAGGTAGAAGAGGGGGAAATGAAGGAGGGAAGTGGAGCGGGGGAAGAAGCAGAGAGTCAGAGAATCATAGAATGGTTGAAGTTGGAAGCGATTTTTAAAGAGCATCGAGTCCAGCCCCCCAGCCATGGGCAAGGACATCTTTCACCAGATCAGGTTGCTCAAAGCGCCATCGAGGCTGACCTTGAACACTTCCAAGGAGGGGGCATCCACAACTTCTCTGGGCAACCTATTAAAGAAGTGGGGGTGGGGGGGAAGGTGTTTAAGCTTTTTTCTTTGTTTCTCATCATCCTACTCCATTTTAAATAGCAACAAATTAAACTAGTTTTCCCCAAGTCTGTTTTGCCTGTGATGGTAACCAGTAAGTGATCTTCTGGTCTTTATCATGACCTATGACCTTTTTCAACTTATTTTTATTTCATGCTAAATATAAAGCTTATTGATTTGCCAAAAGGGAAAGATGAAACCAAAGGGTAGTAAGCAAATTGACAACAAAAGATCTCAGAAACCTGTAGGTTACTGGAGAGAATATTAGTATGAAAAAAAAAAAAAAAAAAAAGAATGAGAGGTTTTTGATGCTCTGTGAATGAAGTAACTGACAATAGGGCAAGCTGCTCAACTGCTCAACAGATAGGAAAAGAATTGATGATATTATTGCAAACTACTGATATTTGTATAGGTCATTAATGTTTGCAACAAGATGTGACAAATTTATTTTAGGTATGCATTAGAACCTCAAATGTTGCTACAACTGAGTAGCAAGCATTTAGTATCAACATTTTTGTGTATTTAAAGTTATTGTATGATATACTATTTTATAGCATGCACACATAAATTGCATTGGAATATGCTTATGCCAGAGAGAGACTTTCACAACTTAACTATTAATGTACTGAAACAATAAATTTTCATGGAATTGTCAAATGTTTGTTAGTGCAGCTGGCTTGTTTAGTAAAGCTAAAGCATCACAGCTCAAGACCTGAGCAGAATGGCATAATGACCATGGAAGCAGGCGTAAGATGTGGTTTAGCCACAGACATTGCCACCAAGAAGAGCTTAGGTCTTCTGGTGTCTGCAGCCTGCTAAGTAGGGGTGTAAGCAGAGGCTTGGCCTCATACCAGACTCTAATATTGAACAAACAGATAGCGCTGATGATCAGAAGATACCAGGCCATCAGGGGAGACAGCTGTAATCCTATGTCTGCAGACCCTGCTGTAAGCCCCTACCCAGCCAGGATTCAGTTGCCAGTGTATCAAGGATCTATGGCACAGCTGTGTAACCACGGCTCAGACAACTACAAAAGAGCTGTGAGGAAGTATATATTAAAAAAAAAAGTAGAGTAGTCTGATCACAGACAGAAGCGGAATTGTCGAGGTGCAATCCTTGCTAGCTCAAGAATTCAAGAGAGAAAAAAAAACAATACAGCTACAAAATCTGCAATAGAAAGAGAGACACAAGTCAGGCTAGTCAGGGCTGGTCAGGAATCATCAGTCCATTCGGTCCATCACCGATATCATCAGCGTTGGTGGAGCTCATGGCAGACCCAACTCGGCAGCACTAAGTGTCAAGGTCATGAGTGTACAAATAAGCCTCAGTTGCCGTGACCCAAGGATGCATTCCAGGGAGACGTGAAAGGTAATTCTGCCCCTCCTGACTGATGATTACCTCGCCAGCACAGACTCTTATGCCCCTTTATCGGGGGGGGCATAAGCTCAACACTCAAGCATAACAGCTTGTTATATCCTAGCTATCTTTCATGTGCACTAGACCAAAGTGATTGCTTTATACTTTATGAGGCATGTCCTGCTTGTCGAGTGTCTTTTTGTCCCACTAAAATTGCCCTAACAAACTCAACAGAGAAAGAGGTTGAAACAATTCCCTTCAGCCCTTCTACTTTCTATGCCTTAGCGCTTTTTTTTTTTCACCCCTGTCCTTGGTTAAGGGGCAGAATTCACTCAATCAAGGAGTAGGTGCTTAAGCGAGGAAATGAAGTTGGTTACCCCAGGCTTACAATCAGTGGAAAGAGCTCCAGCATCTCTGAGATGGATCATACCACAAGCATGAAATGGGAGGTTTTCTTTCTAAGGATTTGTTCAACATAGTCCTTGGAGCTCTGCACTGCTCATGAGCAGAGATTCAAAGTAAAATTCTGCTGTATTTATTACCTGTAAAGCTAGAAAATGCCCATGTGATACTCTGCTTTGATCTTCTCAAGTAAATCAGCCAGATGATCTCAGTCAGAATTCCCAGTTCTCAGCTCAATCTGTCTGTGCAGGGACCTATGCTGACTGGGCCTGATCACCTGGTTGTCCTGTACATGCTGCGTGATGGCACTCAGGGTGATCTGCTCCATAACCTTCCCCAGCACTGAGGTCAGACTGACAGGCCTGTAGTTCCCCGGATCCTCCTTCTGGCCCTTCTTGTAGATGGGCGTCTCATTTGCTAACCTCCAGTCAACTGGGACCTCTCCCGGTATCCAGGACTGCTGATAAATGATTGAAAGTGGCTTGTTGAGCACTTCCATCGCTCCCTCAGTACCTTTGGGTGGATCCCATCCGGCCCCACAGACTTGTGTGTGTCTAAGTGGTGTGGTAGGTCACTAAGCATTTCTCCTTGGATTATGGGGGCTTCATTCTGCTCCCCATCTCTCTCTTACAGCTCAGCAGGCTGGGTACCCCAAGAACAATTGGTATGAATTGCAGCACCTTGATGGGTTTTGAGCCTGATGGGTGGGAGCACTCACCAGGCACAGAAAGGGCTCAAACGCACAGGTTTTAACAGCAGAGACTTTGCAGAAATGAGGCTTGTCCATTTCTCAACAAAGGGTCACACAGCATTGCACTGTACTTCACAGCCCTCAGGCTCACGGGCTCTGTCCAGAGCATGTTCATCAATCCCAGATACAGGATTAATCAGTGAAGCTCATTGTTAGGGGATGTCAGGAGCAGCTGTCACCTCCGGCAGCCCTGGCCCAGGACCCTCCTTCCCAGCCGCTGGAGTCCAGCCCACGGACCTGAAGACTTGGGGTCTCTGCCTGGGCTGAGGGATGTGGCTGCCGCTTTCCCCTTTGCAGGTTCAATCAGCAGCGAAGCCGAGAACCTATCCCGAAGACACACACATGGACACAGACAGAAACAGACACAGATGACACTGACATGGTCGGTCACACTGCCACAGCCAAGGCGCTGCCATCAACAGCACCCACACACAGGACCCATGTAACGCACAAGCACAGACAGACACATCCCCTCCTCTTCTGGGGCTGGCAGAGACAGGTCACTGGTGCAGGTACACACACGACACTGTCAGGCTTCAGAAGCATATGACATTTGCGAGTCCCTTGACCACCGGCACAACCCCTCCATCTGCCCAACACCCCACCTGGACCCCAGCCCTCTGACCCTCCCCATGGTTCCCTACTCACCAGCTGGTCCAGCTTGATGCACCAGACGCAGCACTCACACACTCGTCCCACAGGCACCCCACTCTCACAGGTACCCCTGGATACCAGCACAGATCCCCTGCCCACCTGATACCCCTGCCCGGACCCGGGGCCTCCTACTCGATGCTGGTCTAGCTTGAAGTTTGCTGGTGAATACACACCCCCCACGCACACCCAGTTTGTGGGGGATACAGACACTTGCCCCCCCAGCATCCAGCACCAGGCACACAGGCTGTGACCCACGGTCCTGCTCCAACTGCCAGCACTGAGCCCCTCACTTGCCTCACTCACACAGGTCCCTTCTGTAAGGCTACGTGGAAGGAGAGTATCTGCTGCTTTAAGGGTATCTAGTCAAGGGCCTTCTCAATGCAAACAAAGAGATAATAAGAAACGGAGAAAACCATAAACAAGAACATACAGGGACACAAACCTGACTGACAAATAAGGGAGGCAGTGATGAGAACCAAACCTGGTCAGTCACACTAATTGATGAGGGCATGTAGAAGTGTGAGAATATTTAGTCCAGTGAGTTTATCTGACCTAGGACCTCCTCAAATGGGATGATAAGAAAAATGGAGACAATAAACCAAAATACAGACACAAACCTGACAAAAGAAACATGGAGACAATGACAAGAAACAAACCTCACCACTCACACTAACTGATGGGCTATCAAGAAACCACAGGTGCCACTTCCAGGAAGACCAACATGGACTTCGCAACTCTTAAGATTGTGAAACAGGGGAGACCCTGGATGCAGACATGGGCTGGAAGGGCTGTGGGAATACATAGAGCTGTACAAACCCATGAGGGATGTACAGGGGAAGGGGACATGGGGTGTTGACAGATAGGGGTATAAAAGGGAACAGTTAGGTGTAAATTGCAGGTAAAATGGCTTTGGGATAGAAAGAGGAACAACATATCCACCTGTCCACACTAACCTTCACCAAATACTCATGAACCATGAGGGCAAATAAGCATGTTACCAAGTATGAAAATCCAGTATCCTGAAATACCATAACTAATGGCCTTGTTAGGTCCTTTTGACTTGTCTTGCAAGTAATCCTTTGAAGAACCAGAACCAAAAGGAAATAACTGGACTGAACAATAGTTGTCCTTGACCGTAGCTTTTCTTTCCCTTTCCCCCACCGCCCCCCAAGTACGTTGTCTGCCAATTTCAATTGGGAGTGATGTGCATGTCTCTGTCCAAGTGTTTCTGTGAACACGTGTGTGTGCGTGTGTTGAACCAATGCATGCTCCCTACAGGGGGGAGGAGGCTGTGCGTATGTGGTTGGAAACTACATTGGGGAATTTGGGAAGTACATGCTTGTCTTGGATTCCAGCTTCTGATTTACAATTTAAGCTGTGAGGAGGGACAATTTGGGTTAGACTGGGAAATCTATAGGAGCGATAGTCACAACATGCCCCTAAAATCTCAGAACATTGTCCCAGTCAAGTCTGAGCCATGGTTCACCGGAAATGAAGGGGTATGGGAAGGGAAATGCCAACCTTAATTAGGAAAACGGCAATGTTTTACAATGTGTGAAAGAATGTGTAACGTGGACTAACGTTACAAATGGTGCAGAACTACCACTGGTTCCAAAAACTAAGAATTAAGCCTAGCTGCCTTTGATACTGCGATGCAACTCAGCAGTCGGCACAGAGCTAACCCCGAGGCAGGTCACCAGTGCAGATCACTCAGCTCTGCCAGAACGAGACCAAAACTGCGGGATCCACCTGCACACAGACATCCCATGACCTGGTGCCTGGCGAGATGCAGCTATTAAAGCCAAACCACTGGACTTGCCTACACGAACTGTAACGCTTACGGAGGTGTTACTGATCTCAAGTGCCTCAATATGTTCATGTCTAACACCTCTGAAGGGGCGGCCAGCAACCGCAGCCCTTGCACACACACACCCCTGCCCTCGGTTAATGCCCAGAGGAGTCAGGCTCCAGCCCCAGTGTGTGCAGCCCAGAGCGGAGCCCATTCAGGCTCTATGGGAGTGAGGAGTGGGGCAGCTTCTTCTGATATCACCGGGCAGTGGGGGAGTGTCAGGGGACGTGGCAGGAGCGTGTCCCCTCTTTTAAGGATATCTGGTCACAGGAGCCACGAACAAGAACATACAGAGATAAACCTGACACATGATAAGGGAGGTTGTGATGAGAACAAACCTGATCAGTCACCCTCATTGGTAAGGATGTGTGGAGCGAGTCTGAGAACATTTATTTTTACAGTTGGCAACATAAGGAAAAGGAGGGAGACAAACACACAGGGTCATAAAACCTGACCGATTAGCATTAACAAAGACAATACCCAGAAACAGACATCGTCAGTCACACTAACTGATGAGCTCTCAAGAAGCTATAGGCAACCAGGGCTTTGCAGCTGGTAAATGCAAACCTGAGTGTCCAGGATGCTGGATGGAGTGGGTGGGACCGTGCCAGCTGTTGAGGGAATGTACAGGGGAGCTGGGAGCAACAAAGAGGGGGGTAGGCAGGAAAGGGGTATAGAAGAGGCTGGTCGGGTGTCAGCCTGGGCCAGTCACTGCTGGTCTGGCTGAGCTCTGCACTTGCCCACCACAGCCTGTCCTGCCTTCTTATTAAATCTTTTCATAACTCTCTCTGCATAATCTCACTCTACCCCGTGTGTACATGTGCTGCAGGGACTAAGTGCCAGCTACCGGGGGATCAGCGTGAGTGGATTTGGTGCCAGCTACTGAAGTCAGACTGGGGAAGCAGGCACCCCTGGACTGTGGTGTCAGCTACTGGAGCCAGGGGGGCCTCTCCCTACAGCCACCGTGGCTTTAACTCTGAGTGTCCACAAAACCAGATACTGGGGGGACCAGCATGAGTGAGAGGCTCCACGCCAGTAACTGGAGTGGAACAGCAGCTCACAGCCTGTGTGCCTGGTGCTGGATGCTGGGGAGGCAAGGATCTGTATCCCCCACTAACCGGGTGTGCGTGGGGGGTGTATATTCACCAGCAAACTTCAAGCTAGACCAGCGTCGAGTAGGAGGCCCCAGGTCCGGGCAGGGGTATCAGGTGGGCAGGGGGTCCATGCTGGTACCTGGGGGTACCTGCGAGTGTGGGCTGCCTTTGGGATGAGTGTGTGAATGCTGCACGTTCGGTGTATCAAGGTGGAGCAGCCGGCAAGTAGGGGACCCGTGGGATGGGTCAGAGGGCTGGGGTGCAGGTAGGGGTGCTGGACAGACAGAGGGGTCATGCTGGTGCTTGAGGACTCAGGAGTGCATGTGCTTGTGAACCCCGAGGGTGTCATGTGAGTCTGCCAGCCCCAGAGCGTGAGGGACACGGCTGGCTGTGCTTGTGTTACATGGGTCCCTCGCATGGGTGCTGCTGACAGCAGCCTCTTGGCTGGGGCAGTCTGTGTGACCAGCCATGTCAGTGTCATCTGTCTGTGTGTCATTTGTCTCTGTGTGTGTCTGTGTGTGTGGACATGCCTCCGATAGGTGCTCAGCTTCAGGGTTGATTGAACCTGCAAAGAGGAAAGCAGCAGCTACGTCCCTCAGCTTGGGCAGAGAGCCTGGGTACCTGGGCACCAGGCTGGGAGGCCAGTGGCCAGGCAGGAGGGTCCTGGGCAGGGGCTGCCACTCTTGACATGTCTTAACAATCACAAGCACTCACCTCTAAAAGAACAGAGACTTGCCCCAAGTCAGAGGAAATCTTCAGAGCACATCTGGGGCACTGCAGTTGGCTCAGACATGCTTGCAGCAACACTCTGCCAACACTGAGCACTACAGGGCTGGCTCTGCCAGCGTTGGGACACCACAAGACCCGTGCTTAGGATCATAAAGTCTTGCAGCCTGGGGGCCAGGGTTTCCTTATGGTCATCAAAAATAGACACTGCTCCAAAATTCCATCTAGATCTCAGCTTGCTGTCATCCTAATACGCATGTTTTCTGGCTCCACAGTAGACAAAGGGGAATGGTGCCTGTGTGAATTTGTCATGACAGAAAGTCCTAATTGCACCCAGCAGCCAGTGTTTTCAGATCCCACACTGGGATTCAGGTGTCAGAAGCTCATTTAAGTCCTGTGACATGTGTTTAAGCCAAACGTCATGCAGAGGCAACCCTTCAAAATCCTGAGTGAGTTACACATCCAGGCAGGGAGTCCGAGGCCTGGGAACTCTGCTTAGGGGCGGTCTTTCATAGGACATGCAACCCTCTTTCAGAAGACCTGCGGGTTGCCGGTGCTTCTCCAGCTGTACTTGTCTTTATTTCCAGTCACAACCCAAAGCTGTTGCAATCATCAAGGTACATGCAGCTACAGAAACAAGCTAATTGGGCTGGCTAACCAGCTTGCCTGACAGAAGGATGCCGTAGCCCACAACATCTGGGGAAGCAGACCGAAGTCCAAGGCTCTAAAAAGGTAGCTGGATAACCAAAGATGAAGCACTGCTGATTGTCCCCGCTGTATTGCCCCACAACGAACTGGGCCTGTAACTCAGAGTAGGTAAGCCCGCTCTCGAGGACAGGAAACTGAGGCACATGGGAAGAAGGAATCTGCAGCTAACTTACAGGCAGCACAGACACAATCCAAGCAAGCCACATTTACCTCAGTCGATGTTGCTTTCACAGCTATTCCCAGAGTCCCAACTCACCTGGCTGTGCTCACACTGACTGCAAGGACTATCTCCAGTTCCAGCTGGACAGTCCCACTCTACATCTCCTGCCCGGAAAGTCAGCAGATTGCCATTCTGTCTCCAGTACGGACTGAGCAAAGAGGCCAGTGCGTGGGGAGCCTAGACTCCACCAAGATTGACCCTTCAGCTGCTGTGACTACATTGACCAGAAGTATGTGGACCACTTCTTGTTCTGGATGGTTTCTTATTTCAGGAATGGAGCAGGTCTTTTTAACTGCCTGAAGTGCTTTTTAATATATTTTTCTAGCCCGAAATTACATCCCAGGAGGAATATTTCTCCCACAAGCACAACTCCATTGCCTATGAGACTGAGAAAGGCAAAGCACAAGAGCGTAACTAGGTTTCTATGTGACCATGGGGGAAAGACGTGGGGAAAAACAGGAAGAGGGACTTCCAGCAACATGGAGGCGAATTGTAACACCTGAACACCCCTTTCCTGCTGCCGCCCCTGCCTCTCAGGGGAGGAGACATTACACCCCGCAGCTGCTCTGCAAGCAGCTCACATGCACACTGTGGAAAAGGGAAGATGGCAGATTCAGCAGTCACAATCCTTAGAGGGGCTTGTGCCCTTCGCCAAAAGCACCTAATGTGAAGACTGCAGATGGCAATGAGAGGGATGACTCCTAAACGGGGGATGCACAAAGGGACACAGAAGGGGAAAACATTGCTCACCCTCTCTGTATGGGGAAGTGTCAAGAATGGGCAGGGCTACCCTCTTTCACCCAGGGGAAGGCATGTGAGCCAGGGAGCTCACAGAAAACAGGGCCCAACCCAGCTCAACCGAGGAGTCCTCAAGCCACAATGTCCTTCAGAGCTCCAGACAGGTCAGGGAAGATGAAACGGTAGCCGCTCTCCAGGGTGCGTTTTGGCACCACCCTCTGGCCCTCCAGCAGCATGACGGCCCGCTCTGCCCCAAAGACAGCCCGCACCGCCCAAGCAGGCACTGGCAGCAGGGCTGGGCGCCCCAGGGCAGCAGCAAGCTCCTGAGCAAAGGTGCCATTGGAGGTGGCAGGGGAGGATGGGGAGACACCGTTGAGGACACCTTGCAGGCACTCGCTCTCCAGGGCATGACACACGATCCCAGCCAGGTCCCGAACGTGGATCCATGGGAAGGGCTGGAGCCCAGTGCCCAAGCGGCCTCCTAGTCCCAGACGGAAAGGCCAGAGCATTTGAGAGATTGCACCTCCTCCTCGGCCCAGCACTACCCCTGTGGGGAGAACACAGTGAGACCAGGACCGCCTCCCCAAAGGACAAAAGACCCCTTCACCCCCAGACCTACAACCAGCAGACAATCCTTAGAGGGCTGGACTGGAACAGCACCCCAACAAGGAGAGGCACAAGGCCTGATGTCCTTCTCCTTCCTCATCCCCCTCTTGCCCCAGCACCAAAGCAGAGCCACCCTGAACAGGCACGATGCCCCATCTCACCAGATCTCACCACAACACCACGAGTTGGGCTCCCAGGGATGAGAGCTGCAGCCTCCCAGGAGCTCACCAGGCGCGAGAGGAAGTCAAAATCCCCCCCAGGAC
>VZTQ01006075.1:167271-330924 GCA_013400755.1 Pelecanoides urinatrix | reverse complement strand
CTAGGCCCCGGGTGGACCCAGGCAGGCCCCAGGCGGGGCCCAGGCGGGACCCAGGCGGGACCCAGGCTGGACCCAGGCGGGACCCAGGCAGGACCCAGGCAGGACCCAGGCAGGACCTAGGTGGGACCCAGGCCAGGCCCAAGCTGGACCCAGGCTGGACCCAGGCTGGACCTAGGCAGGACCCCGGCCGCCTCAGCACCAAGCCCCTGCGGTTTCCCTGAGTCATTCCCCCGAGCGAAGGCCCCGAGGTTTCTGCTGATGCAGCGCCGGGGCAGCTAAATGCTTTGTTGAATGCCTGCCCGAGTGTGCCTAAGTGCTTTCAGCCTGGGTGGCTGCTGAATTGGGTTTCCTGGGACAATTATTTTGAACATAAGTACCCAAAGTCTGCTCGAGTCCTTTTCTAAGTGCTTAAGTTATTTTGTTTTAAAAACCTGGCACTGCATCCTTTTACCTGCGGTCAGACCAGTCCCAGCTATGTATTTATTTTAATTATATTTGCAAAAACGCTTGCTGGACATAAAGGGCACGCGTCTCTTTCTGACTTTACTACGTACAGTATTTTCTTTCAGCCTTTGAGCCCCCACTTTTCTGGCAGCCCCCGGAGCCTGCTGCCCATCCTCCGGAGCCCCAGGCACAGGCTGGCCCACGCGCTGCTCGCATCCCACCGGGAATGTGTGGGAATTCCGCCCCAAGCCTCAGCGGGAAACAATGTCAAAACCCAGGAATAATCCTGGTGTGCCAACGGGGAGGGAGCCGTGTGCGAGCAGTCACCTCCTCCGCTCACTGCTGCTCTAAATGCAAGACAAGGCTTAGTTAAGCGGAGCTTTGCAAGCCTGGCAGGTGCGAGGTGGGCAGAGTGACAGCCCTGCAGCCGGGGGAGGCTCAGGCGCAGGCAGGGGGTGGGAACGGGCCTTTGCCCCAGCGTGGTGGGCTCCGTCTCCTCGTCCCCACCTCAGCTTTAGGCCAAGGCACGCCGGCGGCGCGGGCAGGCTGCCTTGCCCAGCCCGCGGCTGCCTGTGACGGCCGAGGGAGGTTCCTGGGGACTCGGGGGGACACGGAGACAACAGGTCTGGGGAAATCGCCAGATTATTATTCATGCTTCACCTAGTTAAACCACCAGGAATTTACTAAATGCTTCAGGATTTAAGCTAGGCTTCTCTTTTAATAGTTTACTGGTTTTTAAACCAGCTGGTTTGTGGCACTGTCAGAAGTTTCCCATGCTAATTCCTGCACTTCCCTCCCCAAGTAAACCAGAAAGATCCCAGCGAGTGTGGGCGCGAGTGGTCCCACGCCACAGCCTCCTCTCTGGAGCGGAGCAAGAGGCAGCGAGCCCAGCTGTGCCCCCAGCCCTGCTCCGCTGCTGGCTGCAGCGATGCACAGCTCTGCAGCGATGCACAGCACCGCAGCGATGCACGGCGCTGCAGTGATGCACGGCTCTGCAGCGATGCACGGCGCTGCAGCAATGCACGGCACCGCAGCGATGCACGGCACCACAGCGATGCACAGCTCTGCAGCGATGCATGGCACCGCAGCGATGCACAGCACCGCAGTGATGCACGGCTCTGCAGCGATGCACGGCACCGCAGCGATGCACGGCTCTGCAGCAATGCACGGCACCACAGCGATGCACGGCACTGCAGTGATGCACGGCGCTGCAGCAATGCACAGCACCGCAGTGATGCACAGCGCTGCAGTGATGCACGGCTCTGCAGCGATGCACGGCTCTGCAGCGATGCACGGCGCCGCAGCGATGTACGGCACTGCAGCAATGCATGGCACCACAGCAATGCATGGCACTGCAGCGATGCACGGCACCGAGCGATGCACAGCACCGCAGTGATGCACGGCTCTGCAGCGATGCACGGCGCTGCCGCTCGCCCACGCTGCTGCTGTGGATGTTGTCCTCTCCTGCGGGGCAGCCCCCCGTGGGCTGGCACAGGGCTGTGGCCCTCGGGGACGTGCCTGGCTGTGCGTTGGCCTGACCTCACCAAGGACAAACAGCTCCGCTATGGAAAATACTAATGAAAGGGCTAAAGCTGGGAAGAGTAAGGGAGCAATTAGTGGTGTGCGTACAGCTGAGCTTCCTGCAGATTACTTGTATTTAGACCTAATCCTCTGCATTGAAAAAAATCCCAAATCTCTTCCCTTTTTTATGGAGTGATTATCATAGACTCCAGAATGATTGTGTAAAAATTAATCCTGGGGATGAGATTGGCTTTGGAGCTGCAGTGTGGTGCTGGCCAGACATATAGGAAGCTGGTAAACAAACCTCTCCCAGAGAGAGGGAATTAAGCTCCGGTCGGGCTCCCTTGGTTTCGATGCACTGTGGGCTTATCTGATGGCTTCGGCCGGGTGCACAAGCAGCGGTTTCACGGAGTGGGCCGGCGATGTCCTACAGCCCCAGGTCTCCGAAGGGCTTTCCAGGGCTTCCCCGGAGGCGGGTGGGGGGCTGCAGAGCGGGCAGGGGGCTTTGATGGGAAAGAGCCATGCTGCCAGCGGGGACAGCGCGGGGCACCCCGCTGCTCTGTGCTGAATGTGGTATCAATGGGGACAGAGGCCAGACAGGCTGATGACACTGGCTGGTGCCCGCGTCCCCTCCCAGACACCTTTGCCTTTTCTCATGGGAAACATCTCAGAAGGGACTCTGGCCTCGTCGGCACCGTCAGAGGAAACTCCGGGCTGCCCGTGTCCCCCGGGCACCACCCAGCATTGCGGGCATCGCCGCCCACCCGGCCGCTCTCCAGGCCGAGCTGTGTGGTCATCCTCAGGGCTCCGGTTCAAAAAGGTGCTTAAGCCCAGCATTAGGAGCGCGCGCCGTCCTGCTGCCAAGTGTGATGGATCTGTAACTATTCTGAAGTGATCCATGAATATTGCATGTGGATCCACTTATTGGAGCCTCCGCTGCATGGATGCCTGGGTCTGCTTTAATAGGTGGCTGTCAGGAAATGCAAGCCAGGGAGGAATCGCTCGAGATAAGCCCTTTTGCTGCCAGCAGCGGAGGGCTATTAAGCGGCGGCCAGCAGCGGGGCAGGGGAAGGAGAGCCCGGCGGGCTACCGCTGTGCTGAGCCGGGGGGACGCTGGCAGGCACAGGCGGCCTCGGCTGGTTTAAAACCTCCTTCCCCCAGCTGTTCGATTCCTCGCCGTAAAGCAAACCGCAGAGGGGTTTGGGAGGGCTGGCTGCTGGCAGAGCCCCGGGCAGGAGCGGGGGGCCGGGGACCACCAGCACGGAGCCGTGGCACAGCCTGGGTGGGGGTGAGGAGGGACGGAGGCTGCCAGCGTGGCCCCCGCCGCAGCACCCAGCCCCGGGCAGCGGGGAGCCGGCGGGTGCCCAGCTCCGGGGCTGAGTGTCCAGCAGCTCCGACGGGCAGGGAGGGAGGGGAAGGGGGAAAAAGGACGGAGGAAGAAGTGACAGTGACCTCGGCGTCTCACTGCGAACTTCTGCAATCATTTTTAATCCCCAAAAGCAAAGCCACGAGATCTGGCACCTGATGGAGCGATGGCAGAGCCGCTCTGGTTTCCAGGGGCAGGGTTTCATCTGGGCATCTCGGGTCAGTCCGGTCCCCCCTCGCGGTCCAGGGCGGCTGGAGGGGAATGAGCAAGAGTTGAACTCTGCGTGGAAAAACCACTCTGAGTGGGGCTTTTGCAGTGATTTACTCCGTGACATTTAGTCAGAAGTTGGAGATTATGACTTGGTTTAATTTTACGCATTAATCAACAAGAGAGGGAACATTTTATTTTTAAGCAGACGGCCACTATTCCTCTCCCATTTACACCGTGCGGCTCCATTGATTTCATTAGGATCCGCCAGGCAGAAATGAGAGTGGAACTTGGCCCCCTTAATTAAGATAACTGTTGCTAAAGGCGGAATGATGGAAATAATTAACCCTGTAAAAAACACACGATGCTGAGAAGGAGAAATACATAATTTAGGAATCAGGAGGCTGTTATGCAATATTAATTGCAGACAGCATGTCTGAACAGCACGACATACCGAGAGTCGTGCCACTTGTCACAAAGCTGCTGAAGAAGGCCAATTTTGCTCTTGACGTTAAACAAAGAGACCAAAAGACGCATCCCTGGAGTAAATGGCACCACGGCGGGGCAGGGGTCCGGCTGCGTTTGGCGGGGAGCGGGGGGAGCAGGGGGTCTGCACGGCTCTGCCCGCGGCTGTACCGGCCAGGAGCGCCACTGCCCCGCACACGGGGAGCTTGCGTCTCCCCTCCTAGATCTCTGCCGGGCAGGGACAAATACGCTGCCTTTGCTGGTGGAGGCTCAGCCAATTTAATTAATTAAAGTTCTAGTTGTGTTAAGGGAGCTTTGACCTCCTAGGAGGACCCTTGCCCTTCTTTGCAAAGAAAATTGGATTATTCCTACTAGTGCTGATTGTCAGTGCCTTCTTTGCTGCTAAAATATTCTCTCTACTTCCTAATCAAATGACTTAAAAAGGCCAAACATGGAACTTTTAACAGCAATAACAAATATGCCCATTTATTTAAACAGGCACAAGAAATAGTAATTCAATAGGCAATTTCTAGAGAAGGCTATAAATGAATGCAAACAGAAGGTCCACTTGTCTCTGATGATGCTTTAAGGGTTGGATACTGGATTTAAAAGCTCCTTCAGTGCTTTCTTTTTAACACAAAAGCATTACTTAGGAACCGGAGAAATGCCTTAGAGATTGGGATTGTTCGTCACGCCAGGGATGGGGATCACAGCAGTGAGTAGCTGGATGATTTCAGGAGGAGGACATTACCACGGTTGCACGGCAGGCAGGGCCAGGAGCGTAAACACGCTTGTGCATCGTATAGACCAGCGCCAAACGAGCACCGGGGGGGTCTCGGTGCCCTGCGGGGGCCGCGGCAAAGGCAGGGCGGGCTCCTGTCCCCTCTCCCATGGCCGTGGGTGCAGCGCCCGCATCCTGCCGGCCCCAGCAACGAACGCTTGTACCCGCAGAGAAGGGCATTGAGGCAGCATGGGGCTATGGGGCAGCATGGGGGCTGTGGGGCAGCATGGGGGCTATGGGGCACAACGAGGCTGTGGGGCAGCGTGGGGGCTATGGGGCACCATGGGGCTATGGGGCACAACGGGGGTGTGGGGCGGCACGGGGGCTATGGGGCACAACGGGGCTGGGGGGCAGGAGGGGGGCGATGGGGCAGCGGGNTATGGGGCACCATGGGGCTATGGGGCACAACGGGGCTGTGGGGCAGCATGGGGGCTATGGGGCACAACAGGGCTGTGGGGCAGCATGGGGGCTATGGGGCAGCATGGGGGCTGTGGGGCAGCACGGGGCTGTGGGGCGGCATGGGAACCGCAGGGCCCCCTTGCTTGCTCTGCCGATCTTTTCAGGAGGAATCACGCAGGGGCTTCTTGCACACCTAAGCTATAAAGGCAAACGATGTCACCGCCATGCTGCTTCATCGCTTGGCCTGGGCGTTTTTTCCCCATAGAGGAAACTTGTTTAGCACATGGACTCCAATATTTAACACTCAAAGACAGCTCCATAATCGTGGGAGGGAGACAATTGGTGAAAAATCAATTAATGCTCATTTCCTGTATCACTGCCATTAGTGGCAAAACTGGTAAGAGCCATCTTCTTGTTTAATTGTTAATAGGTAAAAATTATGCATTAAGGAGGGATAGCCATTGCAAAGGGAAGCAGAGCCGTGCCTGACCCAGCAGCGCTCGGTGGGGTGGGTGACGTGCGTCGTGGCCCAGGTGTCCTGGGACGTACCTGGCTTCCCGCAGAGCGGAGTTGGCCCAGAGCTGGTGGGGAAGGGCTGGGGAAGGGCTGGGGAAGGGCTGGGGCAGGGCTGGGGAAGGGCTGGCTGCACGGCGGGGGCCTGGGCTGAGCCATCAGGCTGCCAACCGAGGAAGCAAACCCGAACTGAAGCGCTGCCTGGTGTGTCCCCACCCAGCTGCTCGTCTGTAACATACGCACTTGCAAACTCCCATACTTTTGTGAAAAGCCCCGTGATATTTGAAATCTTGTCTTGATTTCTGCGGTTAGACAGGAATCTCGGCTCCCATTTACCTCCTGCTTGCAGAGAAAAGGCTGAGGATGTGACTAGCACAGGAGCGCAGATGTAGGTAAAACAACACGAAAATCCTCAGATTGACTTAAAATCTCACCACTGTGAAGTCGATGGGCTTCAGGGGCTGAACTGACACCGCTGAGCAATGTAATCTGATGAAACTCAGTGCTCCTTCGCTGCCTTACGCGCTTCAGCCTAGAGAAAAACATGTTGCCTTTTATGTAAATCTCAACTTCTGAAGCTGGCCCCCACCTGGAGTTCCCCCGATTTACGTTTTGCTGGCATACCAGAAGAAGACGTCTTATTTTAGGGTGCTCCTTCAAGGTCACCATTCTTCGTCCCCATTGCAGTACCAGGTTGTCTGGACCCAGCAGCAGGTGCATGGGAAGGACCTATGCGATACACAGTTGTGTTAAAAAGATGTCAGCAATTATTCATGGTAATGAAATAACATGACTACGAAATTGCTTCCAAGAAAACATAACTTGTCTTAGAGATTTCCTCTGCCAAGTCCTCCTCTTGCTGACAGTCCCGTCCCGGCAGCTTTGGAGCGGCCCCACGCAACGAAGGCGCCGGGACCATCAGGGCGGCGTAGGGCGAGGGGATTTTGAACTTGCGCTGGTCTTTGATGAGGCAACGGGCATTTCCGTGGGCTCCTGGGCGGCTGCTGTGGTTGTTCCTCACCTTTTTGTTGACATTCATGAATAACAGGCCAAACTTCAACCAGATAGAGGTGTGTCTCTACAATTAAAACGTTACCTATTATTATCCGCAACTTTTAACAGCTTATGTGTGGTGGTTTTATAGCACAGGTAAGTGCGAAGGCGAAATAAAGCAGATGCTTAGGGTTCTAGCGCTGGTGAGTCTCTGCAGGGCTCAGAGCTAGGAGGACTCTGGAGCTGGGGCTGGCGCTGCCTCAGCTGCCGTTCGTCCCGAGGCAGTGCCCGGCGCCGGCTTTTATACCTGAGCCGTCACGTCCAGCGTACGGACGGGTTCCCGCCTACCCGGAGGACGCCATCCCTCTCCCGGCGCCCGGCGACGGCGCCAGCTCAGGCGTCGGGAAGGGCTGGGGAAGGGCTGGGGCATGCTGGCGGGACCCGGTGCTCCCCGCGGAGGGGCCCCGGTGCCGTCCCGCCGCACGCGTGTGCGCAACGCGGCGCTGGAGCGGGACGCGGTGAGGGCAGGGCCGGAGGAGGGAGGAGGCGGCTCTGCGTTCCCCTCCGTGAGCCGTGCCAGGGCTGCACCAGCCCTGGGCATGGCTGTGCCGGGCCCCCCGGCCTCGCGCCGAGCCCCCTCCCCGGGCAGAGCGCCGCGGTCCCCGTCGGGCTGCCTCTGTCCTGCAGCCTCCTTCGCTTAAACACTAAATCAAGGAATTATTTCTTAAATGACTGTAATCTTATTTTCTTGTCCTAGCTAATGAGCTTTTTGTGTAATGAATCATAAATTACTTACAGCAAGATCTTTCTTTTACTTAGAATGGGTAAAAAATAGGTGGCGTCTCCAGCCTGCACCCGCCGTGCCCACACAGTAGTGGATTTTTCCAGATGAAGCTCAGATATGTGCAAGCCCTAATTTTGCAGATAAACAGCTTCTATTTCATTAAATGAGCTCTGCACAGAATGTTTGTCTTAGTTATTTCCAGAAAATTAATTCATAGAGTTTAACCTGTTTAGCATCTGATTAATGGGATTTTTAATCACCCATAATAATGATAATAAAAGGCTTAAAGTAATAACCGAGGAAAAGGTGTGTATTTGTCTTTGCTATTCCCATTGTCCTGACAGTCATCAGTGCTGCACAATAACTCATGATATTTGGCATTGTTTCTTTCAGATCTATTGATCAGATGAAAAAAACAGACCTTGTTTGAATCTGATTCATTTAACCATTTTTGTAAAATTACCTATTATCGGGAGAGGTAGTTTTGAAGCAAGCGTTTCAGTCTCCTTGAGTCAAGATACATCTGTACCGTTCACTCCTGTGACACAAATACCATTAAGCCCATGTCTCCAATAATTAAATGCCTGCTGCATGACACCTAAAATCATATTTGTTGTCAGATATGGCACAGGGTACAATAGTGACACATTATAGCATAAATTTAGTGTAAGAGTAACCACGCTGCGGCAAAGACATTTGCCTCTACAATAACGTTATGCTGGGGGGTATTTGACTTCTATTTTGTTAACCCTCTAAAAAGCGTACGTCATGCGGGGTGCCAGAGCCGACGCTGCCGGCGTTACTACAGGTCCCGCCTTGCAGCGGAACTGTACAGAGCAGCTGAGATCAAATACAACCCGCTGAAGACGAGGACAGGGCCCGTCCTCCTCCGTTAAGGGATTTAATACGTTTGCTAACTCCTTTCTGTGGTGTTGCAGAATGGCCGGGTCCGGGACGGCCACCACGGTGGCTGCCGCCGCGCCAGGAGGGGCTGGGGACAGCCCAGGGCTTGGCTCTGCCTGTTCCGCCGACCCCTTTCCCTCTTCTCCCGCGGGATCTCGGCGGGGAGCCCCGCGGCTCCGCGCTCCCGACCGGCCCCTTCCCTCTTGCCAGGCCGTTCCAGTGCCCTACGGCAGGGCTGGGGTGGGACGAAGCTCCTCCAGTCCTACTGCCCGCCAGGTTTTGTCCGCCTGGCGCAGACGGGAGTGACTGCTCCAGAAATGTGCTACTGTCAAAATGTTATTTATTTACTTATTTCCTTATTTTTTAAAGGAAAAGACGGTTTTCACAGGATCAATCGTTTTCCTGTAGGTGCATGTAAACATGGTGCAGCAATGTCACTGAAATGCAGAAATAATGGAAAGATGGAAAAGGCGGAGCAGCTCTGGCCGTCGCCGGGGTTGCCGGCGTTGGTGGCCATCCCGTATAGCCCCGGGCCACACGCAGCCCCCAGCTCGCAAGTCCTGGCTGGGACAGCCTTCACCTTCTGGAGTGGAGAAACTGTGTGTTTTTGTCTTTTAGAGACTTGAGGCTGCATTTTTGGCTCTGGCAGGGCGAGCGGGGGGTCAGGGTGCGAGCGCAGCCCGCTGCACTTTCCGGGGGGAATCGATACTGCCGGCCGGCCGCGCTCGCAGGCTCGGAACGGGGAGCGCGCGGGGGCGTGGGGGGAACGCGGGGAGGCATGTGCTAAGAGCGGCAAAAGGCATCCTCTGTCTCTCATCGGGCTCCTTCCCTCTCCCGGTCTGAAATTGGAAAGAAATGGATCGATTTTTTACTCTTTTCGGGGTGAGGGGAAATTGCAGAATGAAGATGACTTGAAAGAATGAGATGGATGGGAGTAACTGGAGCTCATCCTCCACGGGGGAGAAAAATGCCGCACAAATGATGATGTTAGCTATCCATCCTTCAGTCAGGGGTTTTATATGGAGGTCCATCACGGAAGGACCCGAGCGTGGGATGAGTCTGGGCTCTGCTAATGCAGGTAGGTGCCTGTGCAACCTTAATAATCCATTGCCAGCAAATATTCACAAATGGTAAAAAGAAATTTAAAATCCCCACGGCTGCTGCACACAGATTTTCCCTGGGGAGCGCCGGGGACCCGGCGGGACACCCGGCTCTGCACAGGCCAGGCAGCGCTGCAGAAAACGGGGCGCGGGTGTCCCCCCTGTGCGGGCAGCGGGCGCAGACGGTGGGTGGGTGACCCGGGAGGGCAGTGGCCTGGCTTTTGTGCTCCTTGCAGGCACTGCGCCCTGCCTGGGGGGCCCGGGGGTCCCCGAGCCCGCGGGAAGGAGCAGGTGTCCGTGCCGGGCTGCAGCGAGACGTCTCCAACCACAAACACCCACCCCTGCAAGTCCTTCTCCAGCACAAGAGGCAACAGCCCGGGTGGCATCACCAGGTGCCGGGGTTATGCAGCGCCTCCCAAATGCACTTTTCCTCTCTTTTTTTCCATGAGAATTCCCTTTTGCCCACTGGAGACAGAAAGGCGTATTCCTAACGGAGGCGCTCCCGGGTATTTCCACAGATGGCTGTCTCCCAGCAGAGGCTGGTTAGGACGTCCATGGCCTTTTTTACTAGAGCTTCTTCGAGGAGGGCTGCTGGGGGACAGGGGAGCCCCCGGTGGGAGCGTGCCGCCCCGAGGGGGTGTTCCCGGGGGGATGTGGGGTCCCCGGGGCTCCCGGGGCTGCCTCCCAGTGCCGCTTCTGCGGCTCCTGCTGAACAGAGGGACGAGCTCTCCCTTGCAGAGCAGTTATAAATTCCCAGCTTAGCAGGTTTCAAGCTGATTGCCTTTCCTCACGGTGTCTCTCTGTAAATGAGGCTTTTCACAGATGACGGATAGAGCTGCTCCTCCGGAGCATAAATCCTCACCAGCCCAAAGTACCGCCACAACCTGTTTAACAGCCTTGCTTCCCGGCCAGCCCAGAGTTCAGCTCCTCTGGATGACACAGCGCTCTGATGGCAATTCCTCATCAATTAGCCCTGTCTGCACCGCTGGGCCTCCCCGCCGCAGCCTCTGCTTCGGGAGTCACCCGGGTTTGAGCCGGGTACTAACCCCAGCTCCCGAACAAACCTCCCGCCAAGGGTTACCCATCTCCTCCTCCAGCCGGTCCTGTGCCAACCACCACCGAGGGATGGGGTTCCCTGAAGTGCCTTTCCCCTCGTCTGCCAGGTTTTGCAGGAGACCTTCCTCCTCCTCTTCCTCTCCTCCCTTGCAGGCTGTCGGGCAGCCATTCATCCCCGCTGCTGACCTCTGGAGAAGGCGGCACCGCGGGGGCACGGTGCTCCCCGGGACATCGGGGCCGTGGCCGGCCACCAGCGCCACACAACGGCCACCGAACCCTCCCCACTGCAATTAGTCCTGAGGGCCACCTACCCCAATTAGCGACCTCCTGCGCAGCTGCAAAACCCTCCATCGCTGCTATTTAGTTTCTCAGCCTCTGCCTCCACCGCGCTTCCTTGCCCTGGGGCTGTGGGGATGGGGACACCCCGGCACAGCTGCCCCTGCGGGCCCCGACCCTCTGGCTTCCTGCTGCATCCAGGTATTTTGAAAGCAACCCCTGTCCCCTACCGCCGCCTCCGCTCCTCCATCCTCCCCAGCTCCTCCATTTTTAATGCCTTCAGCAACACCCCCAGCTTCAGGGGACTCAGCCACTAATGACCGTCAGCCCTGCTCTCCCCTTTGCAGCCTAAGCAGGACATTAAGCTCAGTATTTCTCCACATTATAATTTACTGCCATAATTAACACAAGTTTCATCTTTTATTTATTGTTCGAGGGTCTTTCCCCCCGAGGATTTCAGGGTAGTTTTAGTCGCAAGGCCCATTTTTGCAGGCCTTTGGAGAGCTTTCCCCATGTTAGTGGCTTCATCTATTGTCTTTGGTGCACACAGATTTTCCCTGGGGTTTCAAACCCAACTGCTGGAGGAGAAACCTCCAGTTCCAGCACCAAGGTCCCCTCGTTCAGCGCAGGTACAGCCCGTGCAGCCCGGCCTCTATGCACAGGTCACCTATAGGTGTATATCCAGCCTGGCGTGCGGGGTCCGTGCTGCGAGCCCCCCGCCCGGGCGCCCGCCGCGGGAGCTGCGGGGAAGGACCACGCTTCCCCCCGCGCAGACACGCTCCTGCCCTGCGCCCGCGCTCCTGCGGCACCGGGCTCGGGCTGGGGGCCCGCAGCGCGCTGGCTGCTTCGCCGGCCAAATCGCTGCGATTCTTTTCCTGCGCTACAAGACACATCAAGCCTGATAAGACCGGTGTACAAAAGCTTCGTAATTGTTTTATAGCAGAAAAGCAAAGCGATTCCACTTTGTGCAGATCAAGCCACTTCCCTCGGCCAGGGCCGCGGAGGAGCGGAGCCGAACCCCACGAGGCGCAGGGCTGCAGGGGCTGCGGGGGGCTCTCCCCATGCATCGCTCAATACAGTGTGCATTTATGTACCCAGCAGGGAGAATTTGCACGTAAAATCATGGGGTCACCTTTAAAAGCGGTGAAGAGCTGCTGGGGGAGCCCTGGCAGAGCTGGAGGAGGGTCCGCGTGTGCCGTGAGCCCGGAGCACGGCTGGGGAGGGTGGGCAGCAGGAGCACAGCCGCGGCGCAGGGATGCTGCCGGCGCTGGGGCACCGCGGTGGACCTGCCACAGCGACGGTGGGCAGTGCCAGGGAAGGGCACGGGGGCCCAATCCGCAGGCGATGTAAATTGCAGTAGGTTACCTGAGATCAATACAGCAACGCTGATTTACACCCGGGAGAGTGTTGCCAGATACGCTAGATCAGAAGGCACCACATAGCGTCCTCTTACCCCGTAAACACAAAGCCCAGGCCAGCTCCGAGCTCCTTCTCATGCCGATGCAGATCGGGTGATTTGGAGGAATCAATTTTGCCGGTGATTCAGCATACTTCTTTCTGCAGGACACACAAAGTTTGCAAAGGAAGACAAACATTCATGAAATCATCTCCCTTTTCAAAGGCGAGCTGGTTATGGACCTGTTTGCGAGCGAGCCCGCATTCCTGCCGAGGCAGGAGACACAGCCCGGTGCTCATTACTCTGCTCCCAGATGAACAGTAAGTCTCTGGAACAGTACTTACAGCCTGTAATAATATTACTGCTCGGTCTGCTACATGGTCCCTCAGTCATTTTTTCAATTAAAAAAGGACCAATGCTCTATTAACCTTTTGCCTGCTACTCCATTCTTCATACAGCCGCTGGCCTGGGATTGCAAGCCATGTATTAAAAAAGGCATATATTACTGTAAACCATCTCCAAGTTTTCTGTCATTAGAAAGATGAAGTATCATTTTTTCATTTAAAAATATGAGACAGTTTATCAAATTCACAACCTCTGAACTCGCAGTGAAATCTCTTTGTTACCCGGGAGGCAGCTGGGAGCCGGTGTGAAGCCTGCCTTGCTGCAGGGGGGCTGCCCCGCTGGCCGGGGTGCCCGTGGGCTGCTGGGGCTGGCCCGTGGGGCTTGCACGCGGGACCGGGGGCTAGCGATGCTTCCGACAGCCTTTCCCGTACGGACAGACGTATCCTGCCTACAGAATCCTTTGGCAGGAAATGTCGGCCGTTCGAGCAAATAATATAAACCATACGACTATTTTCATCAAGCTGAGGTATGGATCCCAGGAAGGTTTGTGATTAGGAGCTGCTGTCCCTGGCAGCCCACGGCAGCGTCAGTGCCCGGCCTGCCCCTTCCCAACAGCCCTTCCTCGCCCCTCGCTGCTGAACAACTTCGTCTCACTTACGATCTGACGAGGGTTTTACGGGGCAGAGTTTGGCATACAGACCTAGGGGAGGGTGCTGCTGTCCCCCGGGGCTGCGGCAGCGACGGCAGGACCCCGACGTCCCATCCCCACCACCACGGGCAAGCACAGCCGAGCCCCTGCCCTCACCGGGCCACGAAGCACGCGGGTTTTAATTTTGTTTCGAGGTTGATTTGTTGCTTTTATTCCTTTTCTCAAGACACCGGCTACCGGCTGTAACTACAGAGACCTGTTAGACAACCGCTCATGTATAACAGTCCCAAATACAACCTCGCTGATGTATCACCCCTCTGAACCAGCACGGTGCATCCGCAGCACGCGCAGGGGGATGGCCGCCGGCCGCACCGTAAGCGACGGCTCTCGCTGCGCCGCGCTCACCGGACCCTGCGAGCCGTCCCGCCGGGCCGGCCCTGCCTGGGGACGGTGCTGCCGGCCCGCAGCAGCCCTGCAGGCCTGGCGGGGGCTTCGATCCCGCTGTCACCGAGTCCCCCAAAATATCGAGCTAATTGCTAGAATTGATCACTGATTTTGCAGAAAACCCAGAACCCGGTTGATGGTGCACAGATCACGCTGGAGTTTTTGCTTGGCAATTTAAAAGCGTTTTATACACTTACCACGAGGTTATGTTTGGTTCTTTTATACTTTCCATGGCATCCATGGTAAAGTATACAAATTAGCTGTAAAACTTTGGAGACTTTTCCCTCTGTTGACACAGGGAACGTGTAACGGTGTGAATTCCTGATCTGGGCTTTTCTTTTTGCTGACACGGTTACACCTGTGTTTTCACCCTGTGTTTTAGGACTTCTCCTTTTTGCTGCCATAAATTTGTGCTGGCCTCCTCCGTGCTGACTTGCGGTGTGAAGCCATAAACACGTTTTAAACAAAGTCCTTTGGCGGGTGCGGGGCCGTGCCCCCCAGCCAGCCCTGCCGTGGGGCTGCGGTTTGCCCGGAGCAGGCCGTGCCCCCTCTCCCCCCGCATTCCCCTGGTAATTAACAGCTCTGTCCTGCACATCGACCCACAGCCGGGCCCCTCTTTACCCCAAAGTCCGGCATTTGAGATCAAATGTTCGATACCACCCCCCTTCCCTCGAGTCCTCTGCTGGGGGCTCCCCCAGCTGCCCGCTGAGCCGGTGCCGGTGACCGGCGGGCAACGAACGCCGCTGCGGTGGGCAACGGGTACATCTTTCAGGCAGAAACATCAGGGCAAGCCCCCTCTTAACTTAAACGCACCAGGAGACCTTTAGTGCCGACCCGCGTCAGACAAGGCCCTGTTTATGGCCCCTCCCGAGACCCCCCAGCGCAGGGGCGCTTGGCCCTGAGGCAGCCGGGGCCGCAGCCGGGGCGGCCATTTGTGGTGCTCGGGGCTGTCGGGGACCGTCCCAGCGCCTGGAGGGGAGCGGTGCCGGGCCCGGGATCCGTCCCGCCGGGGCGTCCCTGCGCGGGGCCGGCGCTGCCCCGTGGGCTCCGGTGTCCAGGTGGCCCAGGCACGTTTCCCCTCTTCTATCCCCAGTGACGCAGCGAGGAGCAGGGCTAGCAGAGGAAGGATGTCATTTATCTCACGATAATCAATGAAACCCTCACGAACTAATACTCTGCATCAAGGCAAAAGCACAAGCGAGGCCCCAGTCCAGGTGGGCCGCCCTCCCCTGCCTTCATCCCCGAGGGAGCTGGGAAAGCGGATCAGGGTCTGCCCGGCAGAGCCAGAGCCGGGCCCCCGGCACCCACCGGCGCTGCAGGCGGGGACATGGCGCCGCTCCCTCCTCCTGCTGCGTTTAATCTCTCCCGCCGCTCCCGCCGCTGCCCCTCGGGGCTGCGCGGCCCCGACAAGCCCGCACTCACCCCCGGGCCTGGCCCCTGAGCCCATGGGTGCTGCCCGGAGCCAGTGCCCGGCGGCTTCGGTCCTCGTTATTCCCAGTTCTCGCATGAAACGGAGGATAAGGGTTTTATTTTAAACTACAGGCAGCCCCTTGGGCTGCTCCTGCTCCGCTGCGCCTGCTGCCCCGGAGCCCCTCGGCATGGGGGGGCTCTGATGGGGGTCTGTGCTTACCTCCGCGCGGCCTCCCCCCGCCCGATCTGCGCAGCAAATAAACCAGAAGTTGTGCACCAGAAGAGCAAGCAACGTGCTCTGGTAGCGACCAGCTCCTTGTTACCAGAGTCTGCTCTTAAACAAGCGTGTACTGGTGAGACCCGGCTGCTCCGGTTCGATTTCCAGGATCCACAAATAACGGTGTACAGTACATTGTTTGCTAGAAATTACCTGAAGCTCTGCTCTTCTGAGATCACTCTGCTGTACAGAAAAGAGACCCTGTTGCAATCAATAGGTTTTCCATGGTCTCCGACTGTCCACTGGCCATTATTTTACTGGTTTTATTTTGCTTATGGTCCCAGCTGCATCAACATAAGCATTCCAACCCTTTCTGGTTTAATTGTAGCAGCTGTGATCAGGGTGCTTTTTTTTTAAGCAAGGTTACAGGTCCTCCATCTTGAGAGAAGGAGGCAGTGTAAGACAGAGAGGGAGACATGCGCTGCCCCAGCTTTGTCCTGGCTCAGAGCAGTTCCTCGTTTCTGGAAGCACCGGCCGCCTCCTGCCTCCGCAGCTCCGCACAGCCCCCGGCTCCCACTCACCTTGCCCGGCGTGATTCCTCCCTGCTATCAAGGACGCATGAGAATGAACAAGCCAAGTATATTTGGAAAAGATGGTGCCCATACAATACTTCTTCAAAATGGTCCAGCATTATGTGGGCAAAACCGCACAGCTCCATCCCAGTGATGGAGAGTGCAAAAGAACAGATAATTTGCAGCATAATCTCAGCTTTGGGCAGTTCCTACATACGTCTGCTTCCCAAGGATGTATGAAACGACTCAGATTAAATGAGAGTCAAACCAGTCAATCTTATGCACCATAAATCGGGAGATAACTCAATATGAATATTGCTATTGAGCTTTTATACTACAATGCCATATTGAAGTTCATAGATTGTTCATTTATGAAAAGTCTTTGAATTTCACTCATTAATCCTACGTCGTGCCCAATAGTTGGTGCCTGTGTAGAATGTCTGTGGGGAAGGGCATCCAGCCTGGCAGAAGACACCAAAGCTACCATCCCCTCGGGTAGTTTCTCCCCATGGCTTTAATTTGGGCCCCTCTTTCCTCGTGGAGCTGGCCTCAGGTTAAAGATGTCTGGTTATTCCATCGTTTTTTCCTGCAGAAGTTCCCATATTCTGTGATCAGGGCATCTTTCACTTTTCTTGACAAGCTCAACATGTCAGGCTCTTTTAGCTGGTTTCTGTGCAGTGTATTTTTGGCTTGCAGGTAATTTTTATGGCTATCTTCTGTTCCCTCCCCAATTTCTCAACATCCTTTTGGGATGTAAGTACCACAACAGGCTATAGCACTGCAATATCTGTCTATAAGTGCCACACACTGAGATAGGAGCAGCTCACCTCCTTCTCACCCACCGTGTTCACATTTAGCCAGGGCTTCCATTAGCCCATTTTTCCACAGCAGCTTTTTGGGTATCATGTTCCATTATTTATTTGAGGATAAACACCTAAAAGCTAGATGTTTTTCAGAGCCGTTGCTCCCCAGCGTAGTCTCCTCTGTGGTACCCTCTTATTCATGTCCTTCGCACTAGACGATGTTGAAATGCATCGGTCCGAGCGACCCTGCCGTAGCGGGAGATCCGTGCTTGTACACGGCAGCGGCTGCTGGTCCCCAGGGCTGGGCCTGGCACCCCACGCGCCTGCCGGAGCCCTCGCTGGGGCACATCAAAAATGTTTAATGGCAGGTAGTGCTTATTTTCATCTTCAGGTCTTACTGTTTCCCTTCCAGCTCCTCGACTCTCTCCTTGCTTTTCTTCTTGCTGCGCCAGGCGGTCTGGGTGCTGCTGGGTGGGCAGAGCCCCCGCCCCAGCAGTCACCCTCTCACCCGCGGGCTGGTCGCCCCTTGTCATTTCTCACCTTCCCCCTAACCATCAGACAGCTGATGGTGGAGACCAACGCGCCTGAAGGAAATTTTATTTACTTTTTCTCCTGCGCAGGGAGACACTGTAGCCAATATCCTTGGCAATAAATTTAATTCAGGTGCTTGCGAGGACTAACAGTGCTCCTGAGAGGAGTGGCTCACACTGCGAGCGCTCAACGGGCTTCTTTTAACTTTCTCCATCTGGCAGCGCCTCGCATCATGGCATTTTACATCCCAGAGTGCTGGAACCCAGCGAGACACGGAGCGACACGGCTGCGGAACGTGTGGGAGCACAGAAAACTTAATAAAAGAAAGACCACTTCCAGGAGTTGGCAGCCGTTCAGCTTCTCTGTCATCTGCCAGTCCCCTCCATCTCCCCTCAAAGCCAGGCCCTCTTCCAGCCCCGGCAATTCCTTCTTCCCCGCGCCCGCGGCGCTGGCCTCAGGGTCGGGTTTGGCTGGGCAGCGCAGCCGGCTGGGTGGCTGCGGTACCCAGGGATGCTCGGCTCTCCCCAGCCCGCAGCCCGGGCACCGCCTGGCCAGCTCAGGCTCCATGTCCTGATTTTAGCCCTATGCCCCGTCTCCCTCGTAATCTCCTCTCTCTCTGAGCACTTACGTGGATTAGCAGGACCTTTCGTATCAGCCGTAAACCTCCTTGATCTCTGAATTACTCCTCGAATGGGATTGAACCCACCTTTTGCAGGCTGGCTGCATTCCTGTTGTCTTTAAGACAGGCTGACGTACGTGCTGCCCGTGCCCGTGGGGCTGTCAGCGTGGGGGCCGTGGGGGCCGTGGGCTGCCCCCGTGCTGCAGCTCGCCCTCCTCCCCAGCCGCGTCCTCCAGCCATGCCGCACCGCACTGGTATCCCTCCTTTTACTTCTTCGCCCCTAGATTTATTATTCTACAGTGATTGTGTTGAATTGCATTTGAAATCAATTAGCACAGGTACTCAAAGATGAATGTTCATGCTCTGAAAAAAGGTGATGAAAACATACCATTTAAATAGAAATCAATTTCCCTTTCATGTATTTCTTCCTAGCTGCTGCCCGAAATTAATAGTTTTTAGATATTTGTGCACGAAGAGGAGACTCTCCCCTCGTAAAGCACTTCCCTCTCCTCCTCCTGCCTCCTCGGGCTCACCAGGCGCAACCCACCGCCGCAGCCTTTTATATCGCACGCAGCAAACGAGGCTGTTTTGTTTGCCTGAGCAAGAACAGCTAGGTCAGGAGCGGCTGTAATTGCCTCCTCCCTCCTCATATTTTAGTGACATCATTAGCCATTTCTCCATGGGAAACTATTTAATTCTAGCAATAATAAACACAGGAACTGCAGCAAATGAACCCCAGGCAGCTACAGTACTTGCCATTACCCGGTGGGCTTGATCTTTATCATAAACCTCGATGTACCAATTAGACTAACAATGAGCAGAGAGCCGAAAAGGAGAACAAGAGAGGGATTAAGCAGCCATCCCTCCGGATCTCGGGGGCAGCGCCAACCTTCCAGGCACGGCAGGCAAGAGCGGAGCTGCATTACGGAGCCGGCGGGAGCCTCCCCAGACCTCCACCGCGGTCCAGGCACCCCTGAAAGTGAGCTGCAGAGGTCTGGGGCTGGGTTCCCACCTGGGGTCTAGCTCTGACGATAAGCGGTGCCGCTCAGGCCATCTGCGCGCCCAAAGGTTGTGACAAAAGCAAGGAAAAACCCAAAACCCCAAAGCGGCTATTTCTTTAGGGCACCTCTCCGGGTGTAGAGGCAGGGGACAGCCAGCTGAGCCGACGGTGCCCTGTCTGTTCCCGGGAGGTGTGGGGAGCAGGGGGTCTGGGCGTGCAGCAGGGCCAGCCCTGGAGCCTGCCCAAAGCCGGGCTGCACCCGTGGTGGGGCTGTGCCGGCTCCAGCACCATCGCCCGCTCCTGCGGGTGCAGCCTGGGCTCGGGGTCTCCATGCATCCCCCCCCCTTTCAATTACTCTGGTCAGACGCTCCTGTATCTGCCTTACAATCATATACCTAGACTATTCCACTAAAACGACATGACTTTTACCAAAGACCAAAGCCTAAATAGTGCAAGAGCCAGATAAAAAGAAGAAAAGGGGTATGTTGTGCTAAACTTTCCTCGAAAATTGTGGCAAAAGGATTCTCTCCCCATGCCCCAAGGAACCCTTGAAGAATGAGTTTTCACTGGGCTAAAGTACCTCTCTCACATGTCTTATTTATTATTTTACTATTTGTGTGAGCGTTTACATCATTAAATAAACAGCTGCAGAACCCAGCCCACGTCTCAGAGCTTTACACATTCGGCTCAAACCATTCCCACAACCTGTCTTGCTTCAAAGCCACGAAGGTGGCAGCATTTAATGGCCGTTGCCTTGCCTGACAGCAGCCCAGGGCACCAGCATCCTCCGTGTGCTGAGATGCTCCACCTCGGGCCCAGATTCCCCCGTTTTGGGTGGGAGGCGCAGTGCACATCGTTGGGTGGATTTTGGGACCCAGGAGGAAGCAGAAGAGAGGGGCCAGGGATGGCTCTGCCGCGGTCACAGCTCGGGGAGCTTTTCTGGCAAATCCCTGTACAAAACCCCAGGCAGGAGGTGGCGAGAGGGCGTCTGGGTGCTGCCCGTTGCAGGCGGCGGGGAGCAGAGCCGAGAGGGCCGGGGCTTCTGCTCTGCCTCCGCATCTCCAGGCTGCCGCTGGCGGACGTGACTCGTTGTCAGTGACGGGGTTTAGTTTTCGTCACTGCTCCCTGCCAGGGGAGCCGAGATGCCGCACGAGGGCAGGCAGGGCCGAGGGGGGCCCCGCCGGGCTGGGGATGTCGGCACCGCCACCGCGCTTGGCCGGCAGTGCCCTAAAACTCAGCCCTGCCTTTCCCAAGGACCTGTCCCCTCATCCCCAGCTCTTAATGACAAGGGTCTTTCTAAACTGCTTGTCCACTGGAGGACCAACATTTTAATACTGTAATCATTTCATTTATTATCTTCTTTAGTCTACAAAATCTAATCCCCAAATTTAAGCAAGCATCTGTGCTCTTCATTTACCACAGAGGCATCAAATTATTGTTCAGCCCCTCTGTTATGTCCTGATCCCTTCGATCTAGTTTCCTACTAGCGTTATTATTAATCTCCTCCAATCATTTTTCTTTACCATCTGTTTTACAGAAGGAGTCCTGTGCTTAGACTGGTTTAGGCGAAGACCCGTGAACCCTGGGACTCCCCGGCTCTAATCCTGCTGTGCCAACAAGGCACTCGGTGATGCTGAGCAAGCCGGTCCCTTGACCTCCTTGTCACCCAGATGGAACCAGCATGGAAGTAGGACAGTGTGAAAATTGAGGTGCTGCATTGTTCCTGATGAAGTGCTGGGAAGATTTAGGTTAATTTTCTGGGGAATGTGGGGAATTTTCATAATGGCGAAGATGGCTAAGCCCCAGTGCAGGTCTGCTGGAGAGGCTGTGGGATCCCATAGCTGGAGGTCTGGAGCCTGCCACCAGTGTGGGGTCTGGTCGAGGGCCCCAGCATCTGGAAACAAGTCCTGCACTCAATTACGTGCTGTGTGACGCCACATCTTCTCCTGAGCTCTTACCTGCTGGTTTTGTTTGAAGCCCCCAGTTCTTACTGCGGAAGAGATGGAAAAGAGTTGTTCCCCGCCCACTGTCTTTGGAGATGCTCAGGACCTCACGGACCCACAGGATGACGGTGATGAACCACACACAAGCCATAGTCACTGTATCTAGGCACTTGAGCTATACCTATCATTTTATGAAAATAAACATGTGGTTGCCTTTGCATCCGTCCACTGTGACCGGTTCAGCGGTTTCCCAACGTGCCGCGGTGCGGCGGGCACGGCCGAGCTGTGGCTCGCGGGCAGGGTCGGGCGAACACGGTGGCCACAGCTGGCCACGGGACGCTGGACCTCGCCGGCGCCCGGGGCGGCCGTGCCCCTTCGCCACCTCCAGGGCAGCAGCAGCCGTCGGCCGGTCACTGCTGTGGGACGGGGGCACATTCCTGCTGTGTCAGGACCTCCATCCAGGCTGGCAGCGTCAAGGGCTCAGGAGCGCTAAATGCACTGGAGAGACTCTGCCGTCGATGCCCTCATTTAAATCTGTTTCGTTTTTTGACTATGCCTACCCTTTCTCTAAGAGAAAACAGGTCTTCAGCTCAGGCCTCTGGTTGCATAGGTCAGGAATAAAAATTGTTCACAGTTCTCTCTTTGTTTCTGGTCTTCAGGTACTGATCATCTCCATTTTCCCACTCTTGGCTTTATTCCTCCCACTGTGTACTTTTGATTTATGCTTCTCGCTAGCAGCTCCTTCTGAAGCTTTTCTCAGGCCCCTGATTTGCCTCCCACCCTCCCTGCAGCACCTAACAGCCCCTTCCAGGTCCTCCTTGCCGGCTGCCCATGCAGGCTGGCCCCGGCCGCTCAGGTTTGGTCCCCAGGCCGTGCCGATGAGCCGCTGGCAGAGCGGGTTTGTAATTACTGCATAGCATCTGCTCAAAAAGCCTGTCATATTTGAATCCAGATATCTAATTCATTAACTCACTCCTCTGTATCACTGCTACTTAGTTTTGTATTCCCTTTTTATTTTTATAGATATTTGCAAAGAGTATAGATTTTTACCTTGGACTTTCACATGGACTGGTACTCACTAGTGGGCTTGGGTAGGGCTGCAAAACTGAGTTATTAAGCCTTTCTATACCCATGGTACCATGTTAAAGGATAATTTTGGGTAATCACCTGGGTTATGCTTTTTGTAGGGGTGTAAATGGCAGACTGGTACCCAAATCTCTGTTTGTTCTCCATCTCTTGTGCTGAGGGTGTGCTTGACACATTTGTTTTCCCGTGACTGTAATCTCCTTTTTGATTTCCTAATTTTTCCTTCTCTTCTCTGTGTTATTTGTTACCATCTTCAGCCGAGCACAGACTGGTACTCAGAAATCAATTCAGCACTGGAGTTTCAGTCTCGGAAGAGCTATATGGGAAAGGCCTGCCACCTTCCCAGGATAGCCTGTGACAGAAGATAAATCATCACAGATTTTTTGCCAACATGCCATATTTCAAACTCATAATCAGTCCACTACCACCCTTAGGTTTCCTTCAGCACCATGCGATCTCCTTCCAGCTCCGTGTGATTTATGTTCCCGGGTACCAACACCGATTGTACATTTCTAATCCTCTCTCGTATAATTTCTCTTTGCTGCATTTCCTTAATTACCCTCTTGCTGACCTTCCTTTTCCATCCTTACTCCTCCTTCCAGCTCGCTCTTGGGCTTCCTTGCCCTCCATTGACTCCTTCTCTCGATTTATGGTGTGAGCATGGTTTATGAACGCCCTCCGGCCCCGGCGACGCTGGGGTTTTGGGGCGGCGTGTTCCCCAGGCTGGAGCGGAGGCGGGAGCAGCCCCTCGCCGGGCTGGAGCCGGGCACGATGCTTGACAAAGACCCGCAGCGAAGGACGTGGAGAATCGGTCGGGGCATTTAAACCACCGCCACATCCCTTCCCTGCGTGTCGGTGACTCCTGGGCGTCGGGATTTGTCACCTCTGATGTCAGTAATTCCCAACAACAAAAATGATGGAATCATCCTGCTTGTCCGGTGACCAGCACCGGTCTCAGCGCTGCAGGGACGCCGCCGAGCCCGCGGCTGGTTCCGCACCTCAGCTCTGGGATCCCGGAACAAGGAGGACGTGCTTGATGCGTATTAAAGACTTTGGGCTGGTGGTAACGTGGAGGGGAGACAACGTTATGGCCCTTGTCTGACCGGCTGCAATGAGCGGTTTGACAGGGTCCTGCTGCGACGGAGATGTGCGTCCCGGCGGTGAAATGGGGATTGTTTGGGAAGGAGCAGGCAGGTTTTGACAACCAGGAGTGTGCAGCGGCCCGCGGGCTCATCCTGCTCACCATGGTGAGCTGCTTCGGCCTCGGCGGTTGCAGCCAACGTGGGGAGATCCGTGCTGGCTGCAGGTGGCTCGAGGGCTGCCTCTCCCCCCGTGCCCGCGGGGTTGCTTGGTTTTATCAAGTTTCTTTCCCTCTGTGTTCATCCAGTGGAAACCCTCAAAGCATGGAGGCAAAATTGGTTTTCCAAGGTTGACCAGCGGTAGTGCGGTAATTAAATCATTAGGCTGGCAGACGTGGGGCAGCAGCTTTAATCTGCAGCTCTGCCTCAGACCTCCTGTGCGACACTGGCCAAAGCACGTCATCCTTCTGTAGTCCTAATTTATCTGTAAAATGGTGCCAGCCGTCCTCTCTGCCCTCTCCAAGTAACGGTACCCGCTCCAGGGCGGAGCTCGTCTTTTGATGCTGCCTTTTGTGACGCCCTGACCCAGCCTAGGATTTCCAAACCAGTAAAAAACCAAGAGAGCAGCAGCGATGCTGCTGCTCAGAGCGGGGGGAGCCGGGGCCTGGGCTGGGGGCTGCAGGAAAGCCGGCGGGGTTTGCTGCTGGTGCTGTGAGGGCAGGGCAGGGTGCTGTGCTGTGCTGTGCTGTGCTTCCAACATCGCGGAGACGGCCAGAGCTACCAGAGCCAACGTGCCTCCGTCCCCTCACCCCCACATCCCCAGCTGATTTTGCCTACCTGAGCTATTGCGGTTGGGTTTTTTCCCCTGCTTTTCCCTCTCCCGGTGCCAGCTGCGGCCCCGCGGGGGGGATGCCCCGCTCAGGGCTCGCCGCTGCCGCCGCCTGCTTTTGAAAAGAGGGGAGGGATAACTCACGCCAGGCTGAGAAAAGCACCAGAAGCCGCTGTTGCTCGGAGGGGCTGCGCAGGCTGAGGTCCTGGCGAGCAGGTTTGTGCGCAGGAGAGGCGTCCGTCCCCGCGGCGCGGCAGTCCCTGCGGTCCTGCAGCTCTGCAGCCGCCCGGCTGGGCTGGGAGGGCTGAGGGGAGGGGGGAAAGCACAACAGTTAACTTTAAGAAATCACTGGAACATCTTCTTCATAATTAATAAATGAAAAATGTTACTGCAGCTAATCAATAAAGTTGTTAGAGGGAATTGATCGGAGGGGGAACTCTTTTTGTGGGTACAATTTTTCACCTATTCAGAACAAAAGGCTCCCCGGGGTGCCATCAAACAGATCGGTGCTTGGGAGCCTGACCCAAACGGTGAAAAAAATAGAAAGACAATTAATTAAAACCTGAGAGAGCGACATCCCCCGAGAGCCGCGGGAGGGGACGGACCCAGGCGTGGCGGCCGTGCACGTGCCGCTCTCGAGGGCGGCCCGGGGTCCGTTTCGGGTGGTCCCGAGGCACCTTGGTGCTGCAGCTGGGGCGAGGGGGTGCCGGACCTGGGGAGGAAGGCGAAAGTCCTCCTGGAAAGGACTGTGCACCCCCCGGTGCCGTCAGCCAGCCGAGCCGTCCCCAGGCACGGCCACGTCCCCAGAAGGCACAGGCGGCCCGGTTTCCCATCGGGAGCGCACGTTGCGCCCCGTCCGCCCCGCTCCTGCGCGGCTGGGCCAGCCCTTCCCCTGCCAACCCGGCCCCTGGGCAGGAAATTACCCCTCTGGCAGGGAGTTTATAGGGTGATAATGAGCATCAAAAAAACTTGGGATTGACACTTGACATTCAAGTATTTGCCTTGGGAGATGTAATTTAGAGATCTAGTTAAGCTGTTGGTTTTGCTTTTTTTTTTTTTTAAAAGTGGTTTGATTGTTTTTCCTCTTGGAAAAGCTGTGTTTGGGTCATGACAAAACGCAAATCTATCTTCAGGTCAGCATTTTAGGCCTCGTTTTTGTTCTTGCTGAAAGCAGATGCTCCTTGGCTGCAGCAGGCACAAGAACAGCTCCTCTTCACACGCGCTTTCCTCCCTCCTGCTCCCCCAACACCACCGCAGGCTTGAGCCTGTGATCGTGTAAGGATACGCTGGGACTGCTCAGATGCACAAAGCAAAGTCTGCGCGTACACATCTGCAAGCCCAGGGCCCTCTTCATCCTTTCTAATCTCTCTATTCATTTTTTGTGTGGTTTTAATTTTTCATTGTTTTAATACCTGCAACGATGAAGGACTAGAAGTCTAGTCATTAAAATCAGTGCTCGGTTTAAGCTTTAACACGACCCCTGGCTTTTGTGATGAACTACGTAACTGAGCTGTTACGCCAGCCTCTGGCATCGCTGTTCCGCAGGGGGTGCAGAGCTGGGCTCTCCTGCCAGCCTCCTCCCGCGGGCAGGCGGCCCCTTGGCCCACGCTCTCTGCTTAAAGCCACCTGCCAGACAGCCCCAGCAGGCAGCGGGCACTGCGGGCAGCGGGCACTGCGGGCAGGGGGCACTGCGGGCAGGGCGGGCACTGCGGGCAGCGGGCACTGCGGGCACTGCAGGCACTGCAGGCAGCGGGCACTGCAGGCACTGCGGGCAGCGGGCACTGCGGGCACTGCGGGCAGCGGGCACTGCGGGCACTGCAGGCACTGCAGGCAGCGGGCACTGCAGGCACTGCGGGCAGCGGGCACTGCGGGCACTGCGGGCAGCGGGCACTGCGGGCACTGCGGGCAGCGGGCACTGCGGGCACTGCAGGCAGCGGGCACTGTGGGCAGGGGGGGGCACTACAGGCAGAGCGGGCACTGCAGGCAGGAGGCAGGGCAGGCAGGGCAGGCACTACAGGCAGCGGGCACTGCGAGCAGGGCGGGCACTGCAGACAGGGCAGGCACTGCAGGCAGCGGGCACTGCAGGCAGGGCGGGCACTGCGGGCAGGGCAGGCACTGCGGGCAGGGCAGGCACTGCGGGCAGGGCAGGCAGGGTGGGCAGTGGGCACTGCAGGCAGGGCGGGCACTGCAGGCAGCGGGCACTGCAGGCAGGGTGGGCACTGCAGGCAGCAGGCAGGGCCGGCAGGGCGGGCATTGCAGGCAGGGCGGGCAGGGTCGGTGTCCCTGCTCCCCGCAGGGCCGGGCACCGCGGGCACTGCCGGCAGCACTCACCTCGAGCCGCAGCGGCTGAGAAGCACCTCGGCAGACCTGCCGTCAACCTGGGGGGATCAATGAACAATTAATTACTGTCGTCAAGCGGGACTCTGCTCGGGGAGGACAGCACACTTATATTTATCAATTACTAATTAGTCGCTCTTGCCTGGCTGGCAGTTGTCTGTCAGCCAGGAGGAGCGCGGCGGTGCGGCTCACACGGGGTCACTTTCTTAGCGGTAATTAAGGATGGATAAACTTGTTTGGAAAAGGCTGGAAGCCTGAACTACAGCTGGGAGGTAGGAAAAAAAATCAGAACAATTAAGACTAGGATCTTTAAAAGAGCTTTTAGATGTCAAAGCCACCAGCATTTCACTTGGGTTAAGTGCCTAGCCCCCGCAAGATCATGAAAATCCCAGCGCCAAATTAATTTTTTAGATGTGCATTGGCTCAGGAACAAGGTGGTTCCTTTGCTTTCTCCTTCTGCCTCCCTTTCCCTGGGAAGGGAGCCTGCCCGGGGCCTCCTCGCCATGGCTGGCCGGTCTCGGCACGGTGCCCCGGTCCCGGCGGGGCTTCCCTGCCCCCCAGGGTGCCACTGGCCCCCCAGCGAGGCGCAAACGCCCGCGGATTTTCCCCAGCGTGGTGGATGTGCGGCTGCTGCCGAAGGGATGTCAGCTGCGCTGGGAATGAAATGCCAGGGACAGGGGTGGGTGCTTTGCCGAGGCGGTGCCTCGGGTGGAAGGTTGTTGTGCTGACAAGCTCGGGCGAGAGCAAGAAGACGATGTAAAAGTTTTTCATTTGTGCTGTTTTTGGAAAGCGACACAACCTGGGAAGAAACGCCGGGAGAAGGATGGATACGGGGGTGCTCGCCCGTGTCCCCCCAGTGCCGGGGCTGGGCAGGACTGGCCCCAGGACTGGTTTTTGCAGCGCCGGGCTCTTGACCCGCCTGCCCCGGTGCCGGCTCGAGACCCTGCACTTGCGCCGGTGGTTTGGTGACGTGCCGCGGCCGTGCCGGGGGGGACGCGGGGGCCAGCCCCAGGCTGCGCGTGCCCGGCCTCGGCGCGGGGAGGACCCAGCTCAGGTAGCAACGGCTGGTTTGGAGGAGACCCAGAAGGTCCTTTGGGAAGCTTGGACGGGCCTGAGATGGGAGGGGAGACCTAACGCTGCCCCGGGGCAGGACCCTGCCCCTGCTGGCAACAGGCCGGGGGGGTTTGGAGGGTCGTTATGGGACAGGCTGCAGCGGGCTGCGTTCAGCAGCCCGGGGGTCCCTGCCAGCCCCGGCTTTACCTTTTAACGACCCTGCGGGGTGTACAGGGCTGCTGCCATCTCCCAGGGGCTGGATGTCCCCTCCCGGGCTGCCCTTCGCGCCGGCGCTGCAACGAGCCGTCCCGCAGCGCCCGCTCGGGCAAGGTTTCTCAACCAGCTTCCTATATTGAAAACAAATGTCAAGGGCTACTGTGGACTAGTTTTTCTTGTAGAGTAGAATAACCTCACCGAGGTGTTTTTTCCGTTTTTTAACATCACGAATAAGTCACCATTTAACCATCTCCTTCTGTTGTTTGAAAAGGAACGTCCTGACCTAGCCCGTCCCAAGGAAGTAACGCTTTAACTCTGACTTTGCTAAATCCTCCGCTCCACATCAAGTTGATGATTGATGGTGATAACTATTTTACCTGCCGCAGGTAACCGATCCCAAACCACGCGGTGAACTGGACACAAACCAGCATCTCATCACTTTGCCAGCATTATCACCCCCCGAACGGCGGCAGCAGGACCTGGCTGCCGGGCTTCCCAGGCAGCCAGGACGGTAACTTATTGTTTGTAATTAACTCGATCAAACAAAACTCCTATAAATCAATCATGGCTTGGCTAATAAATAAATCTTTGATCAATTACTACCTGCAAAATGTGTAGACAAGGGTCAGTATCTCTGATTTACCACTTTCCTTGTGCTGAATTGGAAGATCAAAGATTAATGTCAGGAGGGACATCAGCAATCTGAATGCAATGCATTATTTAAAACTTCAGAGATAATAAAATTTTTGAGGAGACCGGCCCATTAGTTCAGCATTCGTATTGACATTTTCCCCACTGTATTAGGAGTTTTGTTAATGATTTTATATCCCCACCCCGACTCCCTACTCATTTTTCTTTGTCCTTTTTTCATTTTCAATGGGGCGGCCGGACGCGTTCCCGCAGCGACACCCCAGCGGCCGGGAGCCCCCGTGGCCCCTCGGGGCAGAGCCCCCGCTCCGGCGGCCCCGGCTCTGCCGGCCGGGACGCGGCGGCTGGCTCCGCTCCTCCGGGCCCCGTGGGAGCCGTCACGCTGCCGTGTGCCCCGCCTCAGCATCACACGCGCCTTTGCTAATTCCGGGGCTGCGTTTCTTAATCTAACGACTAATTCCAGGAACCTGGCCGCGCCGTAATGGGCTGCTGCCCCCGGGGACTCGCTGGGGCGGTTTTGCTCGGTCTGGCGCTGAGAAGCAGAGCAGGGGGGTCTGCCTCCGGAGGAGGGAGGATGCTGCCGGGCTTTCAGACACGGGGGAAGCCGGCCAGAGTTGCCTCATTAGCTCATTAACTATCTAATCATGGGGTATTTGGTAAAGCCCAGAAAATTTCCTGGAAGTGTAGGAAATGGAGGGAGCACCCCAGCTAGGAGGAGCGAGGTCCCACATGCTCCACGGGAGGTGGCACACGTGCTGGGAAGACGTGAAGAGGTCTTATCCCCAAAAAAGGGAAAACGCACCGTCCGAAACGTACCTTGTTGGCACTGCCGTGAGAGGGACGGGTGCACGGGCTCCGCCACCCTTTGGCCAGCGGAGCGCGGTGCAGGTGCCAACAGCTCTCCTGGTGTCCCAGAAGGGTGGTCCTGCTCTCTGCTCCATCGTCGCCGACACGTAGAGGTATCCCGGGAGAAAGGACCTGCGCAAACATGGCACGTGGTAAGAAATCGAGAGGAGGAAGAAAAGGGAGTGCTTATAGCCGAGCCGTGCGCTGGAGGAGCGCTGGTTTGGTCAAGCCCGTCGCGCTTGTGATTTTCTGCTAAACCGAGGGCAGGGGTGGCTCTGCTGAAGGGCAGAGCTCCCCGCTCCCGATGGCATTGCCACCCCGCAGCCCAGGCCACCGGCATTCCAGCGGAGCAACGCCGCCAAGGGCTTTCGGGTTGAAGACCAAAGATGCTCCCGGCCGTGCAACGCCCGCAGGCGCGGGAGGGGTGCGGGCAGCGCCTTCGGCTGCCCCAGCCACGAGGGACACGTCCTGGGGACACGTCCTGAGCCAGGCCGACACCCCTGCGGGGACACGTCCCTACCCCTCGCCGGCCAGGGGATCCGCGGGAGGCCGGGCCGGGCGGCATCACCGGGTGGAAGAGCAGGAGAGACGGCAGGAGCAGTTGGCGTCGGTCCCCTTCAAACAATGCAGTCCTGGCTCATATATTTTTCATCCCAGTTGAGGGTACAGTGTCAGCCGATGACCTTTGTCACACCCCAGTGCTTTCTGGGATGTAAATTAGGGGCTTTTTCTCCCCATCTGGACAGATAAGATGGACTCTCACTTGTACATCTTGGAAGCAGATATTTATTGTAAGCCCACTGCTATTCTCAGCAGGCGGACAAAGATAATACTGTCATTATGTGCTCAGAAAATGCTTTGTAAAATTTGGTAAAGTATGCAGCGGGCTCCGGATCAGATAACATCTGCCTTAAAGGACTGTACTGCTGTAAACAGGGTTTAGAAAAATAGCACCCACTGCTTCTCCACGGGAGTATTGATTTTTGGTGTTGGAAAGGGTCAAATTCAAATTGCTGGCACAAAGAGCGGCTGCACCTCCACAACTGCGTGTCTTTTAACAAAGAACAAAGTCATGCGACGGGAGGGAGGCAGAAAAGGGGACGGCGGCCGAGGGCGGCCGCGCGCCAGCGCGCCTTTCCCACGGGAGCGGCCAGCTGCTGCCCCGCGGGGACCGTCACCGGGCTGGGGCCGGCGAAGGCTCCTGGGAGCAGCACTGCCTTGGGGGGGCCCCCAAACCGCTCCCCCCGCTGCAGCCCCTGCCCCGCAGCATCCCGCCGGGAAGCGGGGGGCAGCCGCGGCTCCTGCAGGGCAGAGCTGGCTGCCGAGGGGCTGGCTGGGGATTTTTCAGCCCCCTTTGCCCCCAGGAAAGCCCCGAGCCTCAGTTTCTCCAGCTGCTGCACCGAGATAACTCCATAAAGGGCTTTGAAACCTGCTCCTGGGATGGGCCGGGTGGGAGCCGGGTGTATCTATCGCTGCATGTGAAGGAGGAGGGAGATCTCCCCCGGCTGCTGCATTGCACCGGCAGACGGCTGGTAACGATGACATTTTACTGCCTGGCTCCGAGGAGCAAAGGGTTCTCCCTTTCTTTACAGGTCAAGAAGAGCTGGAAGTGTCTGCATCGCCGCTGGAGGTCCTGGGCAAGCTGCTCATGAGCTGGGAGAGGGGGAAAAACTGGGAGTGCTGTGGCATGTCCCAGTGCCCCCGTCCCGAGGGCTGCGCTGTGTGAGACACGGGGACATGGTTTAGTGGGCATGGGGGTGTTGACGGTTGGACTCGATGATCTTAGAGGTCTTTTCCAACCTTAGTGATTCTATGGTTCTATGACATCTGCGCCCGCTGATGCCTGTGCCCCGTGCTGCAAAGCCCTGCCCGTGCCTGCCCAGCCGGGGCGGGCAGAGCCCAGACGCCCCGTATCCTCCAGACCTCCCCCAGCAGATGCTGTCCCGCTCCTCTGCGTGGCCCTGTGCCACGCGAGGAGATGTGCCCAGCCACAAGCGTGGCTTCCGACCCGGCCGGGGACCTCGGCTTCGGCTCCGTGCGAGCCTGGCCTCAGCAAACGCCGCCGGCTGCTCGGCTGCAATGCCTCGTCCTTCCCCAGGGCACCGGTCGAGCCTTCCCGGTCACTTCACTTTGAGTCTCTCCTGGAGTAAATGCATCTACGCGAGGCTACGCGAGCAGTGACAGAAATTACAATAAAGAGAAGATAACCTCACCTTGCCAGGAGCTAAAAGCCTTTCTGCGACCTTGGCGAGAGCTCTGGGGCTGGGACAGCGTCCCTGGGAGCCCTGGGCTGCAGGAGGGCCCTGCAGCAAACCAGTCTGGTGGCACTGGGAACACTCCTGTCCCCAAACTGGTTCTGCAGGGCACCGGGAGACCCAGCCCCGTTCAACCCCTTCCCCATCCACCCTTTGCACAGCCCCGGAGAAGCCCACGGTCCTGCCCGCCTGCGAGATGCTCCCCATCCCTCCGGCACCCGCTCTGGGCAGGACACGGGCAGCACCTTCCCGCAGGCACCTCTTCCCCCAGGTCATACAGGCGGCTCTGCCCCGGGCGCCCGCCCTCCCGGGGGACGGTTACCCCAGCCCCTGCCCCCGACGGCATTTGGGCAACCCCAGCAGCGCGACTCGGCCTTCCCGTTGCCCGGCCGGTGCAAACGCACGCCGAAGCATCGCCCCGCAGCGCGGCGCCCGGCAGATGCTCTCCTCTGCCTTCGCCCAGCACCTTGTCGGCCTCGGGCCCGGGGCGCAGCGTGGGCGGCCGGCTGGAGCCACGGCTGCGGCACCGCAAGCAGAGGAGGCTCAGGCTGCAGGTCCTGGAGCACTGACAGCGTAATGTCAGCTGTGGAAATTCACCATCCAAGTTATCGTCCCACAGGAATGCCTTGAAAATGTTTCCTAGACACAGTCTAACGGGAAGCAATATCCTCTGCAGCAGAAAATAAAATGCAGAAGTGGCACATGCAAAGGCTAATGTTTAAAGTAAAGAATTTTACCCAAAGAGCATGTGGCAGATCCAAATCCCCTTCATCCAAACGTCATTATTTATTAATATTCACATTGTACATACTGTTGATTTGTGAGAGAGACACAATCGATTGCTACCTCTCATAAAGCACAAAAAAAGGAAACCTGCTATGCAGGGTTAGGCTGGAAAGCGAAGGAGAAACGGCAACGCGACCTTGCGAAGCAGGTCCAGAAAACTGAAAGGGAAATTGCAGATTTTCTGCAAAAGAAGAAACGCGAACGATGACTGGCGTGTTGTAAAAATTAAAAAGAATAAGAACCGGTATTGTTGTTCTAAGCCTGCAGTCGGATCTAGCCTGCAAACAGCACCTTCCCCGTGCTGCGCCTGTCCCCTCAGCGCAGCACGCTCAGCTCCCTGGGTGCGGGGAGCAGGGCTGGACCCTGCCCGGGCCGCGGGGCAGCTCCTCCGGCGCAGCCGCACAGCAGCACCGCGGCATCGCCGGGACGGGGGTACCGCAGCGTTAGGGCGGCGGGTGCCACGGGAGCGGTGTGAGGGCAGCCCCCGCGCAGCCTCCCGGCAGCGGGGACGTGCCACCGCTCGGGGGGCCCTGCCGTCCCCTCCAGCCCCGCGCGGCTCAAGGGGGCACAAGCAGCAAGACAGAGGGTGGAGAATCGCCGAGTGCAAACAAGGCGGTCGCACCTCGTGAAGACGCAGGGCATGAATGATTCGGGACACCGCGACCGCCCCGGCCCACGGCTGAAGGCCCGTGCCCCACGTGGAGTGGAAGGACACGCGCTGTCCCCACGGGTCCTCAGGGCAGGTAAGCGAAGCCCCCCGCCGCGCTGTCCCCGGGGGGACCAGCCGGGGGACGGGGGACGATGCTCTCTGTGGTTACGTGCAGGAGGGAGCTGGCGTCTTTTGAGGGGAAAAAATAAATGTCTTTCCCACTCAATTAAATATAACTTAAGGCATTGGAAAAGAAAATGGGCTTCCGTTTATGGCTTTGGGATGGCAGGAGGGCAAGCATTTGATAACAAAATCGTGCCGGAAGCCCATTTGAGCCGAGAGAGAGTTGTTTGTTTAGCATATTGATCGACTTTTATCGTGCAAGTAATTAACACGCATTACTCAAATTCCACATTTTTCTAAAGCAAACTACCACATATGATATTTTCAAGCGACGCATGTGAGCGGCTGGCAGCACAAGCAAAGAACAGGAGGGAAACAGCGGCGGCGAGGAGAAGAGCTGCAAGGCAGCAGGGCGGTGGCAAGGACACGCCGAGGTGTCCCCCCGAGGCGGCTGTCTGTCCTTCGGGACACTTGCCCCCCCTAAGACGCCGGTACGTGCCTGCACAGGCGAGCGAGGGCCGCGGGCGCGCGCCGGGGGCCCGCTGGGGGCTGGCCAGCAGCGATAGCGGCTCAGCCACCACCGGAGCCAAGAGGAATCCTCCGCAGCACAAGCTGCCCTTCACCCTGCGCGATGTGAAGGTCAGCCCCGGTCACGCCGCACTCGATGTTTGATGCTCGTTCGAAGCCCAGCCCGCGCCTGCCTGCATCGCCCGAGCGCTGCCTGTTCCCTGCCTGCTCCCTGCCTGCTCGGACGGGCAGCGGGAGCAGCAGAATCCTCTGCCAGCCGCCCGGAGAAGGGTGATCTTTCAACTTCATAAAGCAAAACCCTGGCAGGTCGCTCCAAATCCCCCACGCCGCTGCAGCAGCTGTGAAGAGTGGGTTTAAGCCGTTTAAAAATCCATCTCCCGGCTCATTATTATGCAGACCAATTTTTCATTCATCGGGAATCTACAGCAGCATTTTAATGTGAGAAGCTCCCTACTCTGTTTCTCTTCCCCTGAAGAAAAATAGCTTAATTTCTCCAGTTTGATAGATTTTCCTGATCCTTCAAAAGGTAGAAAAAGACTCTTGAAAATCGGTCGTTGAACTATCCACAGGCATTTTATAATGGCCGTAAATAGGTCTATACTGAATAGCTCTCCAGGCATCAACTTGAATGGTGTCCTTGACACCGTTATTATTATCCCCACTGAAAAAAAAAAAAAAGAAAAGAAAAAAGAAAAAGAAAGTCTGGGAGCCTCTCCACACCGCAGTTCGTATGTCTCTGTGTTGCGAGGAGGCTGGAAGAGCTAAATTCCCCTCGCCATATATATGCCCCCAGAAATGGGTGATCTGTGCCATTTTTCACTTCCCAGAATTGTCATGAATTTCATGGAATTTCATGCATAAAAAAAATGGATGCACATGAGAAATTTTGCAAAATTGAAGTCTAAGAAGTTTGGGGTAATTTATTTTCTGTCTTTTGCCCCTTTGTCCATTTTCAGTTGTCCATCTAAATCCCCAGTTAGTTTCCACTGGAGAACATATTCGTATAACTCCTCGTGCTGTTGTGTGATGTTGCTCTTTGCTGGTGAACAGCTACTGAACTCCAGCTTTGGGGTAGTTATTGTTCAGGGTAACCATTCTATAGCATTACAATACATCGCCACATTCAGCAGCTGCAAGAGGTTTTCCGTTGTAAAACCCATTTTAGCCCTCCACCACACCATCTTCAACCTGCTCCCCTAAACCCGTCCTTTTAACCTTAGATCTCATGGGATTAAGTCTTATGTCATGAGAGTCATTGTGGAAAAGCTTGAGGTTAATCAGCAAGAGCTACTTTCTCAGAATAAATAGGGTGCTTTCATTTCTTGAAAGCCACTCTGATTTTTCCAGCCCACTCGTAAGGCAAAAATAGCGTGCCCTAAAAATGTCACCGTGCGCGTATAGATTTCTCTCTATTGAAAACAAGCACAGCGATCAGCTACTTCTCTCCCGCAGCAGCCCCGAAGCCCTTCCCAGGCTCGTCCCCCCGAGCGAGGGGGGCCAGGACCCCCCGGCTGGAGCCTCCAGAGCCCTGGAGACGGACTCGGACAGACACCGCGATCCCGGCCCGACCCTCACGCCTCCGGCAGGAGGAGAGGGTGCTCGGGTGGGATTACCGGCCGCCAGATTTTTGCAGAACATATTTACACCTAGGGCAGAAAACAGATTGTAAATGGAAAAGACGGTGTACGGTAAGGCTGCAGATATCTGCCAAGTTTGGTGCATAGTTGAAGTGTAGTTAAAACAAGGCTAAAGCTGCAAAGACACAGCATCCCCCGCGGACATTTACACATTTACCGGACAGAAAGTAGCTTCTCTAACATCTGAAAGCCAGGAAATTGAGAAGTTAGCTGAAATCCTGGACTCCGCAGCACGAGCCCGCAGAAGTGACGTGGGGTCAGGGCTGGTGGCTGCAGGTCCCACGTCCCCGCGCTGGGCTCGGCTCAGCTCAGCCGTGGGGCGATGCTCTGCCAGGCCACGGGCTGTGCCCCCAGTGTCTCTGTTGAAAGCCGGGGCGCGGAGCGGGGTGCCCGAGCTGGCAGTGCCGCGCTGCGAGGCCGGCGCCGGGCAGGTCCCCGCCGCGTCCCAGGCGGTGCCGGCTCTGGACACCGGGCACGGACCCAAAGGTGCCCGTGGGCTCCCTGGGCTCAGCGCCCAGAAGACTGTGGCTGCGGGTCATCCCTCTCAGAAGCACCACGCAAAGGTGGGAAAAGCAGACACAAAACCAGCTCAAAGTACCGCACACCCGTGGGCTCCTTATTCACCCCAAAACCCTCCCTGCATCCTCCCCGCCGCCGCACGCCTGCCCCAGGAGCCGTCCGACGGCTGTCACCGTCTCCCACCCTTCTCCCCGCTTCCCGAGGAACGAGTGGTGACATACACCACAGCCGATCCGCCGCGGGCCGTGGTGGTGCTCGCTGCTGCGTTCAGCTGCGCAGCTGCTTTTGGGAAACTCTGCCGGCTCGCAGCCTTCCCCCGGTATTCACACGCAGGGGCCTCAGGCTCAGGACTTCAGGGGTTTATCTCAAAAACGTGGGAAACAAATGAAAGGTGCCAGTGAACCCCCCACCCAAGCCTTCACTTGCTCTGGGGGTCTCCGCGGCGCTCACCGAGTGCCCACCTTCGCCGGCAGCACGTCTTCTCCCCTCCAGACGGTACGAGCTGTGAAACGAAGCCGTGAGTTACACTTATTCATCGGAGAATGAGGAGCAGGGCAGGTTTCTCTGGATTAATTTCCTGCCCCATTTTTTCCCCCCTCTCTCTGCTGTGATGTTTTAGCATTGGCCAAATGCTAAATTTAAAGGCGAGGAAGAGGCCTCTGCCCCGGTTCCCGCGGAGCAGCGAGCGCGGCTGCGGCTGCTGGCTGCGAAGGGCAGCGGAGCTGCCGCGTGCGGGAGCTTCGGCGTCCTCGTCCTTTTCCATGCAAACCATTTAGAAACAAACAAGATAGCAAACACAAATCAATTCAATCGTCCTAGAATATGACAGGTTGACTTGCGACCTGTCTCATCTGGTACATGACAACGTTGTTTGCATCCTATTAAAGCGGATGACTTGTGCGCTATTTATACAGACCAGAGGTTCCTCTTGGTGACAGCTTTTGAATCATGGCGCTTTCTGCATCGCACAATTCACCACCAAACCCCTCCGCCAATTGACATCGCAACACGGGTGTCAGCACGCAGAGCCGTTCATCCTGCAGCACCGGCAGTGCCAGGGGGATTTTTCACACCCTTTGCTCTCCCCCGTCTGCAGAGCAGCGTTGCAGGCCGGTGAAGTCTACGGGAGTGCCTCAGAAGATGTAATATTTAATCTAACACCCCTGTGAGTACCTAAACTCCCATTACAATCCGAGGTCAGCCTGTCTGGAGCGGGATCCATGCCTCCGGCTCCTCTCTCGGGGCACCGTGCGTGTCGTGGGTGCCAGCCGCGCACGCGAACACCGGGGGAGAAACCGCTTCACGCAGAAGGACTGCACGGCACAGGGTGCCAGCTGCGGGTGCAAGGACATTTTGCAGCTGAGAGCTCACATTTACACCCCTGTGGCTCACTAAACCCCTCTGCAGCTGCACCCTAAGCTCTGGGGGCTGCAGCCCCTCCTGCACCCACGCCGGGACTGTCGCCCACCCCGGGAGCAGGAGGTGCCCGCCTGGAAAAACGGCTGAGCAGAGGAGCCGGCCATCCCCAGCCCTCTGCCGTGGCCAAAGCAAAACTGCTGAGGGGCACAGGATTGCTGCAAGGCTGAAACCAGAGATTCATAAATAACGAAGGTGGGCAGGGAGTTCTGGAGGTCTCCGGCCCAACTGCCGGCTCGAAGCAGGGCTGACTTAGTCCTGGCAGTGCCCCCGGCCCCCCGGGGGTGACCCTGCAGTCTGCTGGCCGAAAGCTGAGGAGACGCTGGTCCGCTCGCCCCGGGCGGCAGTGGAGGTGCCCGGCCCCGGGGGGTGCTCCCGGGCTGGACCGGCACCAGGCCGTCGGCCTCCCCCCGGGCACACCGGCTGCCCCCCGGGGCCGGGGCCGCGCGGCTCGTGTCCTGCACAGCCCGGTGGTCCTCCTGCTAGGGATGCACAAGCGAGCCCCGTGCGCAGTTAGCTGCCCTACATCCACCCTCCGATAGCCCCAGGGCAGATGCATCGAAATTCTTGCATGCTCTATTTTGCTAATTTACAGTTCAAGATCTATATTTTTTAATTTGCTTTATTTATTTTTAAATCTGATTGTGTTAGAAACTTCTGAATTTTCCTTAGTTAGACAAGGTCAGATCTGAAAAGGGTTCCCGTCTCCTTTGCCCTTCTGGTTCTTGTACCCCAACCTCCGCGTGGAGCATCGTCCTAGACGGCACCAGCAAGGTTAGCAAAGCCGAACAAATAATTCCTCATCACTGATCATCTGGCAAATTTTGACTGCTCCTGCCCAGGATTCGGACTCCCTCTCCCACCTAAACCAGTAAGCAGGCAGTAACACATGCCAGTTAATAGAGCTGTGCCAGAAGTACGGTAATTGGGTTAAAACTATTTCCTTTGTTTGGACGCCTTCACTGTGCGGTAGCCAAGCCTGGGGGATGCTCCACACCACCTACCCTTCCTGCGGCGGGGTGAAAATAAATAAATCTTGATTCTACCTCACGCTCTGGATTTTAAAATGAATCAAAGCAGCTCAGCCCAGGGGGTGGGCCCGGCCCCCGCCTGCGGGCAGCGGAGGAGCGCGTTGAGCGAGGCGGTGAACGGTGACGTTACGGCGGTGGCACTGCCAGTTTATGGCACGACTCCGGAGCACCAGCATAGAAAATATCTGCCTATAGAAAATATAGCCTTGGGGAACACCTCCCTGACACCGCGCTGTCCTCGGGACGCCGCCGAGGGAAGGGTCTGCTCTTTCTCCTGGCAGTGCCGGTGTGTACCCACAGCCCAGCCCAGCCCAGCCCAGCCCAGCCCAGCCCGCCGTGTTCGTTCTGATGCTCCGGGTCCCAGCCCTCCTGCAGCCTCTGACTCAGGGCAGGAGCGTGGGGCCCTCGGGACCTGGGCGCAGCTCCGTGCCGCTGTTCCCGTCTTCCTCCGTGACTATTCTGCCCCGAAGACAGTGCCTCTGGCCGAGGTTTTGGCTTTCTTTGCAGCAGGTGCGTTTCCCTTGGTTCTCATGCTGATTTTTATTCCAAAACAAGAAGTTTCTTATTTTCCTACTTGAATTAGTTCAAATTCTCCTTTAGCTGGAATTACCACAAAGAGACGAGAGCTCTCGCTTTCCCTCGACTACCTGTGGCTTTTCCTTTCCTGACAACGCTGCTGCTCCTACCAACACACGGGCTTGCGTGCCTGCGTCCCGCTTGAAATGAATGCACGATCCCTTCCCTTCTGGAGGGAGACTCCGTTTGTCTGCTGCTGCAGCTGTGTACAGCAGCAAATCCTCCTGGCTAACGGGGCTGTAACTGCCCCAACGTCATTTTTTCTGTTGCAAGATGCTCGTGGACCTTTACAAAGCTCTCCCTGCATCCCTCCTCCCGTGGGACGCTCTCCTGACTCATCCCGGTTGTCGTGGTGTGTGCCAACCTCTGCGTTGTTCGTTCTCAGCTCTGATCCCAAGCCTTGGATGTTTTTCAGCTATGTTGGATCTTTAGCTGCTTCTTTCTCCCAGCCAGGTTTTGTCTGGTTTCGTTTTGTTTTAACTCCTGGTCCCACTAATCCCTGCGGACCCGGGGCCCTCAGAAGCCTCTGTTGCCCCTGCCCCTCCGTCCCTCCAGCTCTGTGCTCCTTCTTTTGCCCTCGCCCTCCGCCGGGCAGCTGCGTCCTGTGTCCGTCTCCGACACCTCCTGGCACCGCTCCGACACCTCCTCGGGGGCTGTAACACACGGGGCTTCTCCGGACTGCGGCTCCCGTCCCGCCGCCCTCCAGCGCGCCGCGGCCGCCGGCCGAGCCGCCGAGGGACGGCCAGTTCTCCCGGCCTCCCCTAGCAGGGCACCTCGCTTCATTTAAATCAACCGCAACCCCGATTTGTGGCTACCCCACCACAAATTACAGATTTTCCACGGACAAGCTCAAAAACGTTAACCAGCAGAACCACAACAGAGACCGAACGGCGGCGGGGAGGAGGAGGAGGGCTGGCGGCCGTGCCTCCGCCGGCCGGGGCGGCGTGCCCGGCACCGCGGCACGGCACCGGACCCGGCCCTGGCTGAGCCCCGCCAGCCGCCGCCAGCCCCCGCCAGCCGGCGTGCGGCCGGGCCCCCTCGGTGCTTACCGGCATTACCTTCTGCCTCGGCCTCTTCAACCAAGTTGCGTACGTTAGAAGATGGATGTTTTCACGTGGCTGCATCCCGTGTTTCACCTCAGGCCCAGCTCTGCTGGCATCGTTAGGGTCTTCGTTCATTACGTCTGTCCCAGGCGATGAGACATCTCCCCAAACAGCCGCACAGCTGCCTCCGATCCCCGAGGGCACGCATCTGGCAAAGGGTCGCTGCAAGGGATGCAGAAAAGCAGCAAAGCTTACCGATAGCCCCAAAGCTTCTTTTGCCCCAAAAGTTGCATTTCTCTACGAAATGCAAATTCAGCTTTACTTTGCAGAAACAGACCATGTTAACATGCAGCCATAAAAGGCTGCTGTCTAAAGCAGAACCTGGCCTGGAGCAAGGTGGAAACGGCCTCAAGTTGTGCCAAGGGAGGTTTAGGTTGGACATGAGGAGAAATTTCTTTCCTGCAAGAGTGTTGAGGCCTTGGCACAGGCTGCCCAGGGCAGTGGTGGAGTCCCCATCCCTGGAGGGATTTAAAAGACGTGGAGATGAGGCGCTTGGGGACATGGTTTAGTGGCCATGGGGGGGTTGGGTTGATGTTGGACTTGATGATCTTAGAGGTCTTTTCCAACCTTGGTGATTCTGTGATTCTAAGGTGGGTGAGGCCCAGGCCCAGGGGCTGGCAGAAANTATAGAAAATATAGCCTTGGGGAACACCTCCCTGACACCGCGCTGTCCTCGGGACGCCGCCGAGGGAAGGGTCTGCTCTTTCTCCTGGCAGTGCCGGTGTGTACCCACAGCCCAGCCCAGCCCAGCCCAGCCCAGCCCAGCCCGCCGTGTTCGTTCTGATGCTCCGGGTCCCAGCCCTCCTGCAGCCTCTGACTCAGGGCAGGAGCGTGGGGCCCTCGGGACCTGGGCGCAGCTCCGTGCCGCTGTTCCCGTCTTCCTCCGTGACTATTCTGCCCCGAAGACACTGCCTCTGGCCGAGGTTTTGGCTTTCTTTGCAGCAGGTGCGTTTCCCTTGGTTCTCATGCTGATTTTTATTCCAAAACAAGAAGTTTCTTATTTTCCTACTTGAATTAGTTCAAATTCTCCTTTAGCTGGAATTACCACAAAGAGACGAGAGCTCTTGCTTTCCCTCGACTACCTGTGGCTTTTCCTTTCCTGACAACGCTGCTGCTCCTACCAACACACGGGCTTGCGTGCCTGCGTCCCGCTTGAAATGAATGCACGATCCCTTCCCTTCTGGAGGGAGACTCCGTTTGTCTGCTGCTGCAGCTGTGTACAGCAGCAAATCCTCCTGGCTAACGGGGCTGTAACTGCCCCAACGTCATTTTTTCTGTTGCAAGATGCTCGTGGACCTTTACAAAGCTCTCCCTGCATCCCTCCTCCCGTGGGACGCTCTCCTGACTCATCCCGGTTGTCGTGGTGTGTGCCAACCTCTGCGTTGTTCGTTCTCAGCTCTGATCCCAAGCCTTGGATGTTTTTCAGCTATGTTGGATCTTTAGCTGCTTCTTTCTCCCAGCCAGGTTTTGTCTGGTTTCGTTTTGTTTTAACTCCTGGTCCCACTAATCCCTGCGGACCCGGGGCCCTCAGAAGCCTCTGTTGCCCCTGCCCCTCCGTCCCTCCAGCTCTGTGCTCCTTCTTTTGCCCTCGCCCTCCGCCGGGCAGCTGCGTCCTGTGTCCGTCTCCGACACCTCCTGGCACCGCTCCGACACCTCCTCGGGGGCTGTAACACACGGGGCTTCTCCGGACTGCGGCTCCCGTCCCGCCGCCCTCCAGCGCGCCGCGGCCGCCGGCCGAGCCGCCGAGGGACGGCCAGTTCTCCCGGCCTCCCCTAGCAGGGCACCTCGCTTCATTTAAATCAACCGCAACCCCGATTTGTGGCTACCCCACCACAAATTACAGATTTTCCACGGACAAGCTCAAAAACGTTAACCAGCAGAACCACAACAGAGACCGAACGGCGGCGGGGAGGAGGAGGAGGGCTGGCGGCCGTGCCTCCGCCGGCCGGGGCGGCGTGCCCGGCACCGCGGCACGGCACCGGACCCGGCCCTGGCTGAGCCCCGCCAGCCGCCGCCAGCCCCCGCCAGCCGGCGTGCGGCCGGGCCCCCTCGGTGCTTACCGGCATTACCTTCTGCCTCGGCCTCTTCAACCAAGTTGCGTACGTTAGAAGATGGATGTTTTCACGTGGCTGCATCCCGTGTTTCACCTCAGGCCCAGCTCTGCTGGCATCGTTAGGGTCTTCGTTCATTACGTCTGTCCCAGGCGATGAGACATCTCCCCAAACAGCCGCACAGCTGCCTCCGATCCCCGAGGGCACGCATCTGGCAAAGGGTCGCTGCAAGGGATGCAGAAAAGCAGCAAAGCTTACCGATAGCCCCAAAGCTTCTTTTGCCCCAAAAGTTGCATTTCTCTACGAAATGCAAATTCAGCTTTACTTTGCAGAAACAGACCATGTTAACATGCAGCCATAAAAGGCTGCTGTCTAAAGCAGAACCTGGCCTGGAGCAAGGTGGAAACGGCCTCAAGTTGTGCCAAGGGAGGTTTAGGTTGGACATGAGGAGAAATTTCTTTCCTGCAAGAGTGTTGAGGCCTTGGCACAGGCTGCCCAGGGCAGTGGTGGAGTCCCCATCCCTGGAGGGATTTAAAAGACGTGGAGATGAGGCGCTTGGGGACATGGTTTAGTGGCCATGGGGGGGTTGGGTTGACGGTTGGACTCGATGACCTTAGAGGTCTTTTCCAACCTTGGTGATTCTGTGATTCTAAGGTGGGTGAGGCCCAGGCCCAGGGGCTGGCAGCAAAGCGGGCAACCCCCAGCCCTGCCTCTGCAAGCCACCGTTTCATCCCTCTCCCCTTCCTCTGGGATCCACTCGATCCTCCGCACCCTGTGGGATCCACTCAATCCCCTGCAGCACATCCACCAGCAGCCTATTCGAGGGGTGGCTTCACACTCCTGACAAATTAAAGCTTCTTGATACACGCCGGCTTGGCAGAGCAGATGCCCTTCCCGTCAGCGACAGCCGCTAATTGCTCCCGGTTCGTTAAGGACTGACAGCCTCCCTCCCCCACATCACACCCCTCCCCGGGGGCTCTGGTGCCGCCTTTCCTGGAAGTTTTTCCTCCCCTAACCCCCGCATTTTCGCGTCAACCCGTAATTGATACCAGGGTGCGATTCCTGGCCCGGAGGTGCCCCGCCGGCGTGGGAGCTGTGTGGGGCTCGGGTGAGCCCAAGCCATGGACCGCATCCTGCCTGAATCCGGAAAGCGATGGACCGCATCCAGAAACCACCCACATAAACTTCCCACCGTGTTCGTTTATATACGTGGGTAAAACGTACCTGCGTGTGTTTGTACAGAAACCTGCCTCCGGAGCGCTCGTTGTTCACGGACTGATAGGAGCGACGAGGCTCGGGGAGGGGGCAAGTCGAGTCGCCGGCGAGGGAGCCGTGGGCGCGTGGTGGCGGAGGTCCCAGAGCCTGCGGCAAGCCCGAGGGACGCTGGCTGGGGTGCCCGGCCTCCGTGGCTCGCCTGCTCGGGGCTGGCAACCCGTGCCGAGCCCAAGCCCAACCCGGGGACGCTGAGCCGGCGCCGGGGGAGAAGGGCTTTGGCACAGGGCGGAGGGGACGCTGCTGCTGGCCCGAGCATCAGCACGGGGAGCGCCAGCGGCCATTCCTCGCTCTGCGAGGGCTCGGGCAGGTTAGCAGAGAGCAGGCTGTAAGCAAACAAAAAGAAACCTGTTTTACACCCTGTGCCTAATGAAACCTCGGGTATCGCTTCCAGGGGATGCTGCGACAGCTTAAAACGGGCTTGAAAAGGGCTCGGACAGTCGGCTGGCTGGGGCTGCTCACCACGACAGCGCCGTCCCGCGCCGGGGCAGCTGCCTGTCGGCACTGCTGTCCTGCCTGCTCGGTCCTTGCCCCCCTCAGACGCGTGTCAGGACGCGTGGCTGTGGCTGGCGTCACCCCCTTGTCACCTTGGAAGGTGGCCCTGGGACAAGCCCCCTGCCACAGCACGCTGCCACCGCTGCCGTGCCTGCCGAAGCCCGCGGCCCCGCCGGCCGGAGCAGATGGCGTTTGGTTGGGAGAGTTTAAGCCCGCCAGGATTTAGATTAACCCAGAAAGAGGAGTGGTCGAATGCAGAGCACTAAATTGGGGCATTTAGCTGCAAGTTACAAACTTTGGTCTGAAAACTGTCTCACTGAGGCAGCTAGAAGGCAAAAGCCCCCACGTTTGGCAGACCAGCCCCTCTCCGTCGGGACCCCACGGCAGCCCGGGGCGGGGGACGCACACGGGGAGCTGCGGCTGCTGGGGGTTTCGGCAGGCACGGCCCCGCTGCCGGCGCTGGGCTTCGATCGGCACTGCCTCGGCGCGGCACGGCGCCCGGCCGGCCCTGGCTCGGAAACGCACGTGGCCGTGGCCTGGCCGCCCTCGGCAGGGGACTGGGGCTCCCCAGGGCTGGCAGGGAGCGTGGCCCCCTCCCCAGCGGCATCGCCCCCGCCTCGCGCTGCGGGTGCCCGGCACAGCTCCCCCAGCACGGGCGGCAGTGTCTGGAAAACAGCAAGTACGGCTTCCTAATGCCAGTTTTACTGCCGCTTGTTCTTTTTTTCCCCAAATTTTACTGCCGGTTGCTCTTTTTTTTCCCCAAATTTGGGCCCAGATTTTGCAGCTACCTATTTTATATACAACTGGGAACTGAATTTTCAGCTGTGTCAATCCCTCGCCTTGCTGGGAAACCTAATATCCCAAAATAAAAATCTATATTTAATACCCTAAGCGCATCCAATAGTTACATAATTCACATCTATTAGCTAAGTACAGTAATGAGTGCTCTGCATTTTTAAAACATCAGTTAATTGTCTCCCTCCTCCCTGGCAGCGCAGAAGAACAGACAGAAAAGGCACAAAATGAATCCCACAAAACCACATCTGACAGGTTTAAAAAAATCTATTTTCCTACATGGAAATAGGGGAGGGATGGGTGATTAATGAAAGACTACGAAGAAAAGGTTTTATCCAGCAGATTAATTTCAACGTGTGTTTAACTCCTTAGTGGAGTTGGACGAGCTGCTCGGGGGCGAAGCCGTGGGGGGTCCCGGGGGCTGAGCGGGCGGCCGCCCTGCCCCGCTCCGGAGGGAAACCACCCATAATCGGGGTGGGGAGATAAAAACCATCTCTTGTCAAAACATTGGGTTTCTTTGAGAGGTCTAGGAAGGAGGCCCAGTAAATCCGAGCCGTGCTGCATCACATCTATCTCAGCCCCGCGGCGTGCGGGCACGGCGCAGCGCCCGACCGGCTGCCGCGCGGCCGGAGAGCGCACAGCTGGCACGCAGCCACCGCGGCTGATCCCTGAGGATGCCATCGTCTCCCGGAGTTCAGCCCGCAGCATCGTTGCTGCTTTGGGGGGATTTTTTCCTTTTTTCCCCTGTGGGAGGAGGTCTGTTCGGTTCAAGGGTGGTGATGCTGGGGAGGGTTCGGGTATTTAAGGCAGAAAGGGATCGCCGTCCCCTCCTCGGCAGCGGGCTGCTGGCCTTTGTCCTTCACCGGGGGCTGTGCTGCAGGGGCAGTTCTGAGCGGTTTGGACAGGATTTGTAGGAATTCTTAATTTTAAGCATAGCACTGATTTACCTGGAAAATCAAGTAAGCATAACTAGCAAAATTTTAACTTTTTAGAATCAGCTCCTCTTCTGAATAAGGCTGACCGTGTTTTACAAAAAGAGAAATATTTTTAACATCTGCATGCGTTTTCCCCTGCAGAGACAAATAACGAGGGCAGGAGAACGAATCTGGCATATATGGAGGGCAATCATTTAAAGCTTTCATGTTTAGGGAGCAATTAATTATCCAAACCTCCAGTTTTGGAGAAGAAGATATTTAATCTCTTTTAATCCCTTGTGACTCGGACCCCTGACCTGAAAACCATGACCTTCGGCATCCCACGCTGCCTCCCTTGGGACAGCGCTGAACACGGGATCGCTCTTTTGTAAACAGTCCTTCCATAAATCCCGGGAAGCGTTGCCCAGGGAAGCTCTGCCGTCGGCTGCCTCACAAGATGGGCTCTTAAAAACATAAGATGGAAGCAAGTCACCTGCAGCACCGCGGATCCTGCCAGGTCCCGGAGCCCCCGCGCCCGCTCCCGGGATCCGCCTGGCAGGCGCAAGGCTGGGTTTGCTGTTCAGTGATCGGTCACCGGACCCTGACCCAGCGACGGCGGGATTTGGAAGCTGATCATCTGGTGCTGCGTACGCCTTGCCCGTGGCGTGTTTTCAGCTGTATTATTGATATTAATTCTAATGATTCGTGTTGTCCCTCACCTACATAATTCAAAGCTGACGTTACCTCGTGCAAAATAAGCCTGGCTACGCTTGGGTGGGGGCTGCTGCGCGTTTCCTAGCACGGCCCTTTGCTTGCCGAAGAGCCGGGGCAGGGGCCAGTATTTGCTGTTGTGCAAAACCAGGCTTTGACGAATGATTGTAAAAGCTCTGGACTCCCCTGCCCCAGCATAAATCTGGAAAAACCACTCAAATTTTAAAATTTTAAAATAACAAAAGATGGCACGATCTGATTTTTCTCCCACACATTTTTTCCTGCATCCTCTGGATACCAGAGCATCCACCCGAAGTCACGGGAAAGGGGATTTTTTCCACGGCCTCTGGGAGAACCTCACCCGTGCCCGACCCCCGCCCTGGGGATCGCGAGGGGTGGGGTGCTGAGGGTCTGCAAGGGGGGTGACAGGCAGGTACAGCGCCGGAGCCATCACTCCCTCCCAAACACATAGTTACCAGTCATTGCAGATGGAATAAATACGCTGTCCCTGATAGGCGGCTTGTGGCTCCAAGTTCACGAGTCCCATTTATGCTCCTTCCAAATACTCTATATCATTTGGGAGACAGCAGACCATTAGGGAGTTGATATTAGCCTTACCTGCAGGCTTATACGCAAAGATGAATTGCTGTACGCAGTCCAAGTCTCTCTTCTGCGGGAAAAACAACGCTGGGATACAAGTGAGGGAAATGAGAACACCAAGTGATGTTTTCATCTAATTTATCCGCGATGGCGCGACGCCCATTAACCGTGGGGTGGGATACGTACGTTAACCACGGCGAGCGTCGTGCAGGCTTTGCTAATTAACGTTTGGCTCATGGAAGGGAAGAATCTCCCTCCCGCAGCCAGAGCTCTGCTCACCTCCTGAGCAGGTGGATGTCTCCGGTAAACTGAAAAGTACAGAAAATTGACACTGAGACAAGCAATCTTGGCCGCGTTGGCTGGAGCTCTGCTCCGCTTCCCATTTCCCATGGTAAGCGTTCCCCCGAGAATGCGTGCGCCTGACCCTAAACTTTCCCCATTTTCCAAGCCAATGCACTTGATGGGAACTCATCTCGCTGCTCCCCCCCGATGACATACCCCGCGGAGCGCCGGGGTGGGACCGCTGCCGATTTCGAGGGGCCCGAACCCATTTCGCTTGCGCAGCTTTTCGAAGATCGGGTTTGGGCTCTGGGCTTTATTTGTTTCCACTCCTTGCAGCTCAGCAGCCCACCTCGCCTGCGAAATAAATGCCATTCGGTGTTACCCTGGCTCTCGTGGAAGACACGGATACATACATTGTGTTTCCTTTAAAACAAACCATGTTGGGGAATGACCGCTCGGGAAATGATGCTTTCAGGCCAGCTTTTTAAGGGGTTTTGCTCCCCCTTTTCAATTTTTAGTAAGCTAGTAAAAATCAATAGGCCTGCGTTCCCATCTGCACGCCACCTGACATCCCCCGAATGATCAATGGGGCTCGCGGGGGGTCTCTCAGGAAAGCCGAGCGCTGCAGCGGCCACGGCAGACCGAGATCCCGGCGCCTCGGCGTCCTCCTCGCCCCGGTTCGGTCTTTGCTGCCGCCGGGCCCTGGCGCTCCGGTACGAGAGCAGCCCCCACCGCGCCGGCGGGGACGCGCAGAAGCAGCAGCTCTGCAGACACACGCGGCCCCGCTCCAGGATTTTTCCAGAAGCGGCACAGTTACACCCCCGCAGCGGACGCAGGCGAGCTCGGCGGTGACGGCTGGGAGCGAAGAGAGGCCGGGGAGGTTGCACGGGTCTCCCTGGGCTCGGCAGAGCTCGCGGCATCAAAGACCTGACAGAGCACGGCGAGGGCGAGCACCAGGCGGTGCCACGCAGCGCTGGGGCCGCAGATCTTCCCCCGCTACCTGGGGAAAATCGCTCTCCGGGTGGTTCCCCAGCGTTCCGCGGGGAGCCGGGGATGCTGCCCGGCGGGAGCAAACTGCGCTGAGACCCTGCCGAAAGCACAACCTCCATCTCAGCCTGGAGCTGAGGCTCCTGCACTGGTGGAAACGCGGGAAGGGGCCGGTGCCCGGCCGGTGCCGGTCCAGCAGGCTCCGGCGGAGGTGGGAGGCATCCCCGGCCACAGCGGCAGGGACGGGGTGGGAAGGGTGGGAGGGGGGAGGCACCTCCATCTCGCCTCTCTCCCTGCCGAGATGAGCAGTTTTATTTCTGGAAGCAATTTAATGGTTTGCTGATAACTTTGATTGGTTTCATGTCAGGTTAGCTTTTAATCTCTGCTCTGGTCGGCTTCATTCTTTAAAATAACTGTGTGATGAAAGGATACCGCTCCGGCGTCGCACACGCTCACGGGCACGAGTGATGGCGCACGGGCAGATGGCTCCTGCCCACGTGGCTGCGAGCCACCGCCGCTGCTCCCCCGAGGGAGGGTGGGGGGCAAACGGCCACCGAGGGAGGAGAGCTGTTTGGATGGAAGAGGTAGCAGAGACACCGATAGCTACGGCTCTGCAACACGCAGGGAGGTGCATCCCCCCCAACCCCGGGGAGGTGCATCCCCCAGCCCCGGGGAGGTGCACCCCCCAACCCAGGGAGATGCAACCCCCCCAACCCCGGGCACAGCCTCACCTCCCTCCCTCCCTGCAGACCCCAAGGTTGCCCCCTCTGCCCCCGTCCCCTCCACCGTGCACGTCCCACCCTCTGCCCCCCGTCCCCGTTCCAGCACCAGCCCAGGGGACTCTCACGTGCTCCTGCATCCTCTCCAGTTGCCGCCGCACGTCCAGCTTTGTTTTCCAGGTCCCTGGCGTTAAGCAGATGGGCATTTGCACCGCACTCTGGTAGGGCAGATGCTGCTGCTCCTCCAGCGATGCTTCTTCAGCTCTTCTTCCCACCTCCTCCCAAATGACCCCCCATGCCAGGAGCAGGGTCGGGGAGATCTCCAACCCCTCCAGTCTCAGACTCATCCTCCTGTTCCAGCTCTCCTTTCATTCCTACCTGACTTTCAGGTTTCTTTAGCTCTTGTATGATGCGATACTTATTTACAATAGGATCCTACATGAGCAGAAAAACTAAGCTCACGTAAAGCATGTGATTTAAAGCAAAATGGAAGTCCCAGAAGGAAACCATTGTCACACCTCATCTCTCCTTGCAGGAGACACGAAGCAGACCGGATAGACAAACTCACACCTGAAATGCGAACAAACCCTCCCTTTTTCCTCATATGAGCTAGGCTTGAGGGGTATTTGCCAATAAAGGTGGTCTCCCCAGTGAAGAGGACCCTCTTGCTGCAAACCGGCCTTCCGAAACGTGGGCTTTTCGAGGTTAGATCTTGCAGAAGTCTGTAAGCGGTACAACTGTTTCCATGCTTCGCCTCATTGCTGGCCTGGCCGCACAAATATTCCAGTCCTTATGCAGCTTTCCCAGTCATTACGTGAACCTTGGTTTGCTTTTGGACTCCTGAAGTCGACAGGAGCGCCAGGGGTACAAGAGACGTTTGTCCTGCTCCCTCCCACCCGCTGGGAGCCGGCGGACGGCCCAGGGAGCAGCCTCCTCCCCAGCCCTCCCGCCGACCCCTTCCCTTGCAGAGGCTTTGCGCCGAAATTTTTGAATGTCAATGGGCAGAAGTTGTGAGCGTACGTAGAAAAACCTCAAGGTGATAAAGCACTGCTGGCATTTTGGAAAAGCTGTGTTTAGGGCAGGATTTCAAGGCACGTGGGACACAAGCTTCATGTCAAGTTGCTGCTTCCCACCGAGTCACGGGTTGGCGAGTTCACAAGCAGGTGGCAGGGCAGACGAGCGATATGAATGGGAGAGAGCAAATTTTACCCTACACCCTAAAGACAAGCCTAGATTTCTAAAAAAATACCTGCTTGGGGCAAGCGCAGCCCCTGTGCCGCCGCCGGTAACCCGGGGTTTCGTGGGACCATCTCCAGCGGAAAGCCGAAGTCTTCCTCCGTGGCCGGGGCCGGTTTCCCGCACGGCCTTCCCATCCCCGCCTGGCTGGTGGGGCCCGGCCGGGTCCCTGCTGGGATTTAATGGTGTTCCTCGGGGGCCGGGGGCCGAGCGCGCTGCTGCGGCGCGGGGGTGGGCTTCTTCCCCCAGGCAAGGCAGGGGCGAACGCCTGGGTCCGTCCCTCCCGGCCTGGGCCGCGCACACGTGCACAGCTACCTCTTCCCAGCACACGCCGGTACTTAGGATCGAGGGTTTTGGGGTGTAAGACCCCCCGCAGCCCTCGGGCAGACCCTCGGTCCCACTGAGCAACCCTTGGGAGAGGGTTGGCTCTGCTGGCGGCTCGGCCTCTCATCGGCCCCTGGCGTCGCAGAGACCCCCCAACGTACCGCATCTTCCACACCCCCGGACGAATTTTCTTCGATGCAGCCTCCGGAAGGGCGGAAAACGGACCGGTGCTTGCAAACGCACTGGAGGGGACAGAAAACCCCAGCCTGAAGTCCCTGGGCATGCTGATGGTTTCCTTCACTCCGGGGCAGATGCAGATTTTAATCGACGAGATCGATGCTGAAGGCTCGCGGGCTGCAGGAAGGGAGAAGGGGCCGCTGGAGAGCGGCCGCAAGATGGATGAGCTGGCAGAGGACCTGGGGGAGGTCAGAGGTGGCCGTCGCCTTGAGATCCAATCTGCCGCTCGCCCCCTCTGCAGGGGCCGGCTCCTGCCTCCGCGTGCCCGGCGGCGGGCAGCCCTCGCCTGCCCCCTCCCGCGGCGCGGCCGCCTCACCTTCGCACCCGGCTTCGGGCGAGCGAGGGGTCCCTTGAGCCGCCGTCCCCAGTCACCCGCGGAGCACAGCGCACCCTCACCCAGGAGCTGTCTCGTCTCCTTCTCCGTTGTTTGCCTTTACCTTGCCCATCCCAAGGAACAGCGACAGGACGAGAGGAAACGGCCTCAAATTGCACCAAGGGAGGTTTAGGTTGGACATGAGGAGAAATTTCTTCACTGAAAGAGTGGTGAGGCCTTGGCACAGGCTGCCCAGGGCAGTGGTGGAGTCCCCATCCCTGGAGGGATTTAAAAGACGTGTAGATGAGGCGCTTGGGGACATGGTTTAGTGGGCATGGGGGGGTTGGGTTGACGGTTGGACTCAGACTCAACCGCAACCTTTGCTTTGCCCAGGGCAGAGGAAGACTGATCTCGGGGGGAACAAGCACAGCAGCTTTCCCCGGGGCCAGCCCTACCCGCGCCACCGGCACCCCGGCGGTCCCACCGCACCGCTCACGAGAGGGCGGCACCGAGCGGTGACCGACGCAGCACGCGGGGACACGCGCCTGAGCAGCGAGGGGCGGGAGGCACTCCTCGATGTCAGAAAGGCGTTTTTTTTTTATTTTTAAAATCAAATTTAAACTTGCAAGATGTGCAAAGTCCACCACCATTTTTATGATAAAACCAGTAGTTTTCTTTTACTGTATTGTAAATTGGGAGTAGCTCTACAGGAGTGAATAAATGCCTGTTTAAAGCCAGTTACTTCAGTAAATAAATATCTCCCTGGCTCCCCCATTTTAAGCTACTCCAGTCCTTTGCAAATAGGTTTCCAATTTATAAAAATCAATTAAAATCGTATATTCTAAATGTAACAACCAACAATGATCTTCCCGTAGATGTCATTCAGCCTTCATTTTAAAAACAAAATCAGCATTCAGAAAGCTATGCTGCTGCAGCAGAAACTTTCACCTTTTAATTTTTCATACAGGATTAATTTTTAATTTTCAGACATCAGAGATAGAGGGAAGTTCCCCAGGAGCCCTCCCGTTCAAAGAGCACTCCAGGCAACTATTGCCATCAAGTGTCAATTTATCACACCGAAGGCTCCAATGCAGATTTTTACCGGTATTTTTGTTCAGACAGAAGTATTATCGCTGGTAAAGTTTCGGTGTTTGCCAAGAGCCGGGCACAGCCCCGACGGCTCGTTGGGAGAACAGAAGAACCCCCGTTTTCCCTTCTCCTCCCGGGAAAGCCGCTGAGCGCCGTCCCTGCCCGCCCTGGGACCTCCTGAGCGCCCTTTACCACTCGTCATGCCGGGAAGCGCCGGTATGAAGTCACGGTGGCCCAGACGTTCCCGGATGCGTGCTCCTTCCGCACGCCCAAAGACCTTGAACACAGGAACGACCATCCGAAAGGTTTAGTTTACAAATGGGGATAGTCCTCACTTTCTCAAAGAGCCGATGTCGCACAAGTCCCACAAAGGGTCCGGACAATGTCGCGAACCTTTGAACTGCAATTTGGGACTGAACACCCGCGGCAGCCCATCTCGGTTTGCCGTGCGCTCCCGGTGCCCACAAGCTCTCCAGAGCTCCCGCGCAGGCTCCCGTGGTCCCGCGGCACCAAACCTGGCCGGCACTTTTGCTGCCTCTACACGGGAGGGAAGGAGGAGGATGAGGAGCTTTTTCCCTGGTCATGCTTTGCCGGCAATGGGAACAGGGAGGATGCACGGGCTGCAGCTGGCCAGGAACCCCCTTTTCTGAAGGGAGAAGCAGCTCACAGAGCTTCTGGAGCTCGTGAGGTGATGTTCAGAAGATAGATTTGACTTCGGATTCTTCTGCACACTGGTTGCTCATGGAAGTTCCTGCAGCATCCAGAGGACAAAATACCTTCGGGTCCTCTCCAATTTCTGCTATTAATGCATTGGCTTTTAAATATGTAAGGTACTGCTGAGCGCGTTAAAGGCCTTCCACTTACACTTCTTTGCTTGCACATCACTCGTCAATTTGAAAAAATATTTTGGCTACAAAAATCTATCTACAAAATACACTATTTGAAACCAAACTGAGCCGACTCCCAAACGCTTCTTATTCTGAGCGCTGGCCTTGCGCTGGCCGCATCCGGAGGGGCACATCCAGCCCAGCAGGAACATCCTGAGCGCCGGTGCGTTTCACGGCCGCGTCCCGCTCCGTGGGATGGGCAGCCTTGCTCTGGGGACAGCAGGTGCCTGCCTGGTGCTCAGGGGATTGGGACCTCAGGGTGAACCACGCGTCCCAAGGTGAGCCTGTCCCAGAAACCTGCCAAGCACCGACCACGCTGCCATCCGGGCGCTGGCCGTGCCGCGGGGCACAGCGCTGCCCGAGCGCGCCGGGAATTCCGCCCGGCAGCGGGAGAGATCACACCCACCCCTCCACCCCGGGCTGGGGAGAGCGAGGTGCGGTGGGTGATGTCTGAGTCAGCTGCAAGGAATGCTGATCGTCGGCAAGACACGGGCCATGCACAACTGTAACGTCACGCTCTTTGGAAAAAAAATCTCCGATCAATACACTTGATGGAGTTTGCACTGACCTCAGTGGTCTGCATTTTCAAATAGCTTTGGTTTTAGGCAAGACTGACGTATTTTGAGGACATCAACCAAACACACACGCACACTTCGAATGCAACCTGGCTCCCGCTGCGGTCGGCAGCGCTGCGGCAGCGCAGCTCCCGCTCCCGCTCCTCCGGGCGAGAGGCACGGACACGGCGCCGGCAGAGCCCCTTCGCCAGCCCCCGGGCGAGCAGCCGTGGCGTGGGAAAGCCGGGGAGCCCTCCCTCATGTTTTGTGTGACTGAAAGCAGCAAATTTGAAGCGTCTGGTATAATTTTTCTATAAATCTCAAGCGACCTCTCATTTCCACTATCTTACTCCAAATAATGGTAACTAGCGGACAGACAATCTCTGTTGCACCCATTCGGGCAGAATACTGCGTGACAGTCCGGAGCAATCGCGCATTCGCAACCGATAACGGAGCTGGGGAAGGGCCTGGAGCACAAGTCTGATGAGGAGCGGCTGAGGGAACTGGGGGTGTTCAGCCTGGAGAAGAGGAGGCTGAGGGGAGACCTTATCGCGCTCTGCAACTGCCTGAAGGGAGGTTGGCGCGAGGGGGGTCGGTCTCTTCTGCCAAGTAACAGCGATGGGACGAGAGGAAACGGCCTCAAGTTGTGCCAGGGGAGGTTTAGGTTGGACATGAGGAGAAATTTCTTTCCTGAAAGAGTGTTGAGGCCTTGGCCCAGGCTGCCCAGGGCAGTGGTGGAGTCCCCATCCCTGGAGGGATTTAAAAGACGTGGAGATGAGGCGCTTGGGGACATGGTTTAGTGGCCATGGGGGGGTTGGGCTGACGGTTGGCCTCGATGACCAAGGTCTTTTCCAACCCTAGTGATTCTATGGTTCTAAGTCCGTCGCTCTGTACCTCAGCCCCCTTCGCTCTTTCAAGCCGGGGAAGGGAACACCTTCCCCTTTGGTCTTGTCTGCCCCTGCCTCTGCCTCCGCTCCCCAGTGCCAGGAGCCATCGTCGGTCCGGCCCCCGCCTGCCGCCCAGCCGCTCCTGTGCGCCTTCCCAACGCGGGGCCAGCCGCTCCATCACTAACGAGGTCCCCCGGGCCCCGGTGCTACACCTCCTCCGGCACCGACGCGAACGCTCCTGCCCCTCCTCACCTCGCTCCTCGCTGCTGCCAGAGACCTCCCGGCCAGTCCCTCACGCCGCCAGCCACGGTGCGGGCATCGCGTCCTCCCTCCTCCCACGCTATGCCAGATGCTGCTCGGCTTTATGCGACGCTTTTGTTACTCAGATCAGCATTAAACGAACCCAGTGCAACGTCCTAATCGTTCACACTATTTGCGTTCGTCACGCAGAATTAGCCTCGATGTGATTCTACACCTCTCGGTCGAAGGTGCGGTTTTACGTCCAGCGCCAGGACAGGGACGGACATTCCCAGCCGGCGCGGCGAGAAGCCGAGGAGGGTGACCCCCTTGCCCACCCCCTGCCCGGGTGGCAGCCGGGAAGGGGTGGGTGCCACAACCACAGCGCTTGGCTGGGGACCACCCGCCCACCCGCCCGCCGCAACGCGCCGAGGAGGCAGCGCCGAGCGCCGCAGAAACGCCGGCGGCAGCTCAGCGGGGTCAGACCTAACTCACCCGGCAGAAATCGCAGGTGCTTCGTGCCAACGAAACCTCGGTCCCGGAGTGGAAGAAGGGCCGCAGCGCTTTTGACGGCTTTGTGTAGTACCCGAGTACACAGCCAGATATTTAATTATCAAAAAATGATGCTGCATAAATGAAAAAAATATTGATCTTTTTGCATCAAAATGCAATCATGCCAAATCAAAAACAATTAATGTCCTCGAATGCAGATATATAGCAGGAAATAGGTACTTCTTATAGGTAAATTGCTTACGGTATAATCTAGGCTTTAGTATATTTTCATTTCTATTAACTGAGGAGACGGCAGCGAACACTGAGCTCACTACATTTGACCATCTCTCCACACAAGTCAAACAGTTTAGATTTTGTGAAGTAAACAGCAAAACCAGCGCATCTAATTTTTGAAATTCTTCTGGCTTTTCTTTTTGACCTTTGGTATTTGTCCGTATCGATGCTCTCTCTAAACCATTGCACAAACCACCTTGAAGTGTCAAGCTTTAAAAATGACTCTTCTTTTCTCTTTCTCCTGTGCAGCCTGGATTATCTTGGCCTTGTCAAAATACATTCTCTAGTTAGAGGTTGGAAATATTTCCCTCCTGGCTCCCCGGTATTGATTTTTCAAGGCTCAGCTCTGCCTGTCAGCCGAGGAGGGGAGAGGTGAGAGCTCTCCGGGCGCTGCCTGGCTGTGCCCTGCGCCGCCGAGCCCTGCCCGCCTCGGAGCCGGCCCGGGGTCGCCCACCCAGCCGCTGCCAGCCCGTCACCTGCAAGGAAATACCGGAGCCGCTGGCGTTTTAACACGTTCACGCACCCCAAAAATTGGGGACTTGTGCAATTCCTGCGTGGGTTTTTCGCGTGAAGGCTGATCAGGTCATGCCTGACCTCCCCGGCTCGCCCCCCGCCCCGGGGCCTCCTCCGCAGGCAAGCACAACTGCCGTTTTTAAAGAATACCATCTATCGCAGATTCCAACCCAAACACAATGTTACATTAAATACACTGGGTCATCCTGCACGCCCTCAGAAAAACCTGTGTTCGGTCTATTCCAGTTACTTCCTTTGGGGGAACGCAAACCAGAGAAGGAAAGAGCGTCACCCGGCACTCCTCGGTGCTGGAGAATTTCTGGAAGGTTAATACTCCCTTGTTCGCTTGGATACGTTGTTCTGGGAGATAAGAGAACTTTATTCTCAGCATCCTCCTACCTTCGTTGTTTGTAACGAAGGCTGAAGCCCCTTCACCATGACCCCCCCGCTCTGAGGGTGGCTCCTTCTGCTCTCATTCATGCTGATTTTCAAAGGAAAAGGAAGAAGTTTCTTAAATGGCGAAAAGACTTCGGATTATTGGCCAGTAAATCAGCAGCAGGAAATTATTTACACACCATCAGGCTGATGCCACGAAACCAACACTCTTCAATACAATTCAGTTTTATTCCACAAGCATATTTACACCGGGAAGTTTAATACATACAGAGGATGGGGAGTGGATTCGTCAAGAAGTTGCCGGAGAGGCAGACACTTGAACCATTCACCACACGGTGACTTCAATCATCACAACATTTTCATACAGGTGTCTCATCATGTCATCTTTTGCTTGTAAACTGCCAATGAAGCCACATACGTCTCTACATTTACAAGGACAAGTCCAAATACAGTACTAACAAATCAATAAAGCACTAAAAGCTTACACTGGAATGACAATACACATTTCACTGCAGTGCTGAGAGCGCGAGGCTGGGCAGAAGTTCAGGACTGGGCTTAACAGAGTCACCGAAGCGGAGGGCTGGGTTTAACTAGCGCCGAGACGGGAAGGTCTCTCCGTCGGGGACCGCGCTGGCCCCCTGCCCAGCCCCATGGCCGGGGCGGACCGGCCCCGCCAGCCAGAGACATTTCGGGGGTTAGCGACTCCTCAGCAAACGAATCTCTCGCTACTAATGCTTCGGCTCTTGCTACGTGAACTGACTTTCAGGGCTGCGAGGAAAATTACCAGCTCTCTTCTGCATTTGAGAAAATCCATGACACTTCTAGCTTAAAACAAACATTTTAATGCATCTATAATTCAAGATGTTTGTTCACTATAGCACAAAGGAAATCGCTGCAGGGGCATGGTCCACATTCCTACCAGGGCCACATTTTGTTTGGAAAGTAAACACATATATATATGTGATATCTACCGTAACCTAACGGATGGGATCCGGGATCTGGTGGTACCTTAGCACTCTCCTCACAAGCCTACACTGAAAACTACAGCATTTCGTTCTGCGGATGAGAAGTCTCTGTTAGCTCTCTGGTTTTTTTTCATTCTCCAAGGTTACATATATACCTGTATAAATACAATGTACATGCATGTTGCATTAGTTCACTTAGAAAAGACCCTGATATTCTACTACAGAGTTCTCCACTATACACTACATTCCTGCCAGAGAAAAGGTTGAACTTTATGGCAGTTTGTGTTAAACATTCCTAATGGTCTTAATATCTTGCTTTTTAAAGTTTTAAAAATTATTTTTAAACAGCAAACAGATATGTAGCTTCTGGACTGTAAATTTCACTTTCATGTACAGTGTACTACACAGACCACCTAAAAAAAATCAATGCTTTTTATATTTAGAAGCCATTTTAAAAATTCATTTATTCCTTTTTGGGGAAGGGAAGATTCTATAAGTAGCATTTTTACTTTATTCTGTAAAGACAGCCGCCTTAGTTCTGTGAGCTTCTCGGACAAAAATGGCAAAGAAAAAGCTATACAAACATATACATCAATATGTTTAAATAAAATAGTATTTTATAGATTTTTTTTTTCCTTACTGTGAGCATAAACCAGCATACTTTCACACTATTAAATATTTCACAAAATTAGATATGTAAGAAGGGGGAAATACAGTCACAGCTAATGTTACACAGGAATGCTCCTACTGAAGAAAATGTTTCAATATATCCATTCAAATAACTTACCTTCCACATATTTTTCATCATTTTTCCAGCCAGAATTGCTCCCCATTGATGCCGCTTGTGCCGCCTCCTTCCGGGGCCCTTGTCCTTCCCCTCTGGTCGCCCGCTGAAGCCAAGGAGCGACACAAGGGCAGGGTGGCGTGGCGTGGCGTGGGTGCACCGTCTCGCTGCCCCGCACGTCCCGGCACAAACGGGAGCGGCTTTAGGAAGAAAAAGCTTTTTGTCTTTTTTTTTTTTTTTAAATAAATACCTGCCTTGGTAGCAAAAAACACCTTTATATATAAATACTCCTTTTTTCAAGTTTGCTATTCCATCTTAAAGAGATTTTTTTTTTTATTTACATGTGGACTATTACTCTTTCTTCCAGACTACAGCAGTGACTGGGCACAGCAGCACTTCCAACTCTCTTGAAAACTGAGACTTTGTATGAGGAAACATCCCCTTCAGATCAGAACACAGGCCGTCCACCCCCCGAAACTCAATCCCTCCCCGTCCCAAGGCAATGAGCCCCTCAGCAAGAAACCCAAGTGCCTAGCTCCGAGATGCATCACCCGCCGTCATTCAGTGGTCACTAGGAGAAAGTACATGTAAACACGAGCCTTTTTGGTAAACACCGAGATTCTGCGAGAGTCTCCAAAGGAAAAACGTGTTTAATGAGGGCTGCTGCGTGAACTCAACATCCAGCGAGGAAGGGGCCGGGTTCAGCCCGGCTGCGAAGCCTGGTTTGATTCCTGCCGCTCGGATCTGGCCGAGGAACGCCACCACAGCGTTACCGATCCTCCGCTTCCGCCGCACCACGCACGGAGCACGTTCCCCAGCGCCGTCGCCGTCCTCTCCCGGCTGCAAGAAGAAACCAGCCGGTGTCAGCGCAGCCGCCCCGCGGAGCCGGGCAGGACCTGCCGGCGGCCTGCGGGCAGCGTGGGCGTCCCACGTGCGGAGCAGAGGGACAGAGGGAGGGAGAACTGTGAGGAACGTGGGAACAGAAACGGGTTTCTAGCGCGGGGGATTTACCCTAGACCATAAAGCGATGCTCCTTGCCGTCGTGAGCCATGAGGATGACGTTCCGGTTGGAGGTCCAGATGAGCCGTGCCAGCCTGAGGGCGTTGTGGGAGCCCGGCGAGGCCGGCTGGACGGGGGGCACCTGGTAGGTTTTGATGCAGCGGAGCTGGGGCGCGGAGTTCAGCATGCCGATGCTCCCCAGGAGAGAGGTGTTCATCTGCAGAGACACCCATGGTGACCCACCCTGCCCGGGGGGCTTCTGGGGAGGGTCACCGCCCGCGACGCGCACCCGGACCTCCTCCCAAACGTCAGCGTCCCTGTGACCCCCAGGGCCGGCGCCGTCTCTAACCAGCTTAATTAAAATTTCGGTGGAGTTGGGCCAGGAGCGCTGTTTACCGAGAGGGTAGTTGAGCATTTAGGCAGCGCACGGGGTGGTCTGGGTGGTGGTTAATGACCACGACACCAACTACGCACAGTGGAAGACCTGATGAAGGCAGTGGGCACACCTTACCGTGCTCCTTGGGGGCAATTTATAAATGCATACAAGCATAAGCGTACACATTCAGAATTTAAGGAAAAACTCTGAAATATTAATAAGATTATATTTATGCTAGAATATTATTTATCAAAACCATAAAAACACTAGAGCCGAAGATCTGCAGAATAAAGAGCAGTCGTCACGATAGGCACGCACAGAAAAACCCTCAAAGCAAGAGCTTTTTTATTGTCTGGCAGATCAAGAGGCCATTCAGAAGAGATCTGTTGAGTTACGCTCCTTGGAAAGCAGGCCAATTATTGCTGATGCGTCTTGTCTAGCTCTGTGTTTTTCAATATGAGATTCTCTGATCTAACCCAGGGAGATACACAGAGTCCTACACCTCCTGTAACATCGCTTTACTCGCGAAAACCTTTCCACCCTCATGCAAGGCAGCCCCAGGAGTCCCATCAGCAGGCGGCCGGGGGCTGGCCGCATCCCTGAGCGGTGCCCCATGAAACCTTGGCAAATCCTGGGACATTTAAGGCGCGTTATTGCTGATGCCACGTCCTGAATTCTGATCAGTACAAAGTACAAGCCATTACTTTTTCCTGGCTCTTCTCGGCAGCAGAGCGATGTCAGAGAGTGTAAATCATGGCATCTCTAGCAGGGAGCATGCAAGCACCACTGACATTTTCACAATTTAAATCATCTTGAGTAATAACCCTTTTAAGATGACTAATGTTACTGATTTTCCTGCATTAATAATAGTGCCAAACAGAACACAGAAGGGAAAAATCACTAGTGCACGAGGTCACATTTTAAAACTAAATGTGGAGGTATATTTAACTCTTTAAGTAAAAGCCACTTCAATGTGAACATTTATACACCTGGAAGAGCGTGGCAGGTTACAATTTAAAACTCGTGTCTGACTTTTTTTCCCTGACAATTCTAAAAGATCTGGTCTGATTGCTTTCCAGATTTTCCCTAAGCACTTGAATTGAATAAACTTAACTGATGGATGAAGATTCTTGCTGTTCTCATTTACTGTTTCAGAAAGCACACACTATAGTGATGGATAATAATTTAGTAATTTTTTATGGCACCTGTAGAACTTCTGAATGACACAGAAAACCAGGGAAGTGTGTTAAAGAATATAACTTGTACTTATGGGCATACTGAGTTCTATTTTACAGTCTGGTTGCTGTAAGAGTCAATGATTTTGATAGAGCACATTGCTTGATCAGATCAGTCGCTTCCAAATAATGTATCTTTTAAGTCTAAAGCCATTTGAAGGAAGAAAAAAAATCCTGCTTGGGAAATGTAGGCAGCAGCCTACAACTGACAACAAATATTCCTGCCAACATGAGATTACAAAGAAAAAAGCCTGCTCCTATGTTAAAGGAAAGAAACCTCTAGGTACTTCACAAAATGGTGGCCCGTTTCTCAGTTTCTCCTTGTGTTTCAGACCCTCTTTATGTTGTTTGTATCTCAGCTTTCCTGTATGATTAGGGAAAGAGAAGACAGCTCCACACCGCGCGGCACAGCCCAGCACCGGGGTCCCCGATGCCACCACCACACCCGGGCTCGGCGCGGAGCCGGGCAGAGGGGCACGGGCACCGCGGCACCGGGAGCGAGCGTTCGTCCTGAGAGTTTTGCATCAAGCTCCAAAAAAATAAAACGGAGAGATGTTCCTGCAGCTCACTCTGTTGGGATTGATGGGGCTGCAGGAGTTGGAGAAGAAAACTCTCAGCAGGAAGGAAGGGGACGGGCACCGGGGAGAAGCCGCTGCCCTGCGGGTCTCCCCCACAGCTCTACATTTTATCCAACGGACATTTTAGTTGTCTGAAATTGAACTATCACAACTTTAAACATCAGATATGAAAGCTCATCATTTGAGAATGTTCCCTGATTGCCCAGAAGTGACGTACTGATGCGTGTGCAGACAGCCCCAGCCCTCACCGAGGGACAGCTGCAAGAAATGCTTAAAACAGAAACGCTGATGGGAAAAATCCCCTGTGACAGGGACACGGCTACTCACAGCTGCCGTCACAAGCCCGGAGGGACGGACAGCGGCCAGGCGCCGGGACCGGGGGACCCAGCCCTGGTCCAACAGCCTGCCCTGCGCGCGGGTGCTGAAGGCAGAGCAGACCCTCGCTGCGGGCAAGGTGGGAGGGCAGCGACAAACCTCCGTGCGGAGGTTTCAGCTTCTGCCCTAACTTCTGGGACCTTCCTGTTCTCAGCATCTCCTCATGTGCTACGCCATTACTGACCCATGTTAAAAGAAAGTCCCAAACGCCAGTTCATTAACACAGGCGTGCAGACAGACGGGCGGTAACGCATCCTTACCTGCCAGAAGGAGAGGTGGCTGTCGGAATTGGAGTACGTGGCGAGGTACCGGCCGTCGGGAGCAAAAGCCACCGCAGTTATCGGTCCTTTATGGCCGTGGATAGTCTGACAAGAGGGGGAGAGAACAGGAACGCAGAAGATTCACTACCCGTCACCACGATGATGCTGAACAGGCTTTTAGGCAAACACAAATGCACGAGTACCTCAACTTCTAGAAACCTTTTTTGGAAGACTGAGGGACACCGTTACTGTCAGTAAAAATTAAATTCTATGTGGAAATACCTCTTCATGTTCACCTACATTTTCTGTTATTCTAGCACTCGTTTTCTCGCTGTCATTGTGTCAATCGGAAACACCCCCGAGGAGCAGAGCAAAGCTCTTTTGCAGAGGTTGGCTCCGGTCGGTCAGGGAGGACAGGCCGGCGGCACGTGCTGCTCCCACGCACCCGAAGGAACGGCACGAAATGCAGCTCCTGCCGCGTCGTGCACAGGGACTTGTGCCCAGCACAGAGAACGCCCTTTCCTCAGGGCACTTAAACGCCTTCGGACAATCCGAAACATGAAAGCACACGCTGAAACGTCTTATCAGGTGGGATATGCTGCTCAGTATTAAATACCATGACAACTTCCTTTAAGTGTTCTAATAGCTGCTTAGCCAATAAAACGGAATTAAATCATCATATGAACACATTCCCTGCCAAATCCAGTTTTTAAACCCAAGTAATTTGTCAAGTATATGAACATAAATGTGTCTTTAACGGAATTTTTAAAAAGATCTAATACTTACACTCCCCAAAGGAGGCTGTAAGTCGGATGTCTAGGAGCCTCCAGCTGGCCAGGCAGTGGACAGGGAACGGTACGAAGCACAAACCCACCCCCCGCCTTTACAACAGTCTTTACAGAAGTGCCCCCCTTCAGAGCGCTGAGCGTTTTCGGCTGGCCCCCCAGCACCAGCAGGAGAGGCCGCTGCAAGGCCGGGAGCGGAGCTGGGCCCTGGGTGCTGCAGCACCCGCGTCCCCACTGCTGGGCACCGCGGCGGCTGAAGTTACCGCACCCAGGCCGCTGCTCTTTCTTCAGAGAGACTGCACAGAGACAGTAACGAGACGACCACAACCTCCCTTCCAATGGCACAGGAACTCCATCTCATTCTTGTAAAAATCTCCCCAAGAGGCACCCGACGGGCTGCAGAATCACGTCCGCCCGCAGCCGAACGGGCTCTTCCTTTACAGCTGCACCTCTGCGTGCACAGACAGCGTTTCACCGAGAGTCCTCAAACAAAACTCCAACAAACACCAGAAATATTTCCATTGCAATGTAAAGGATCTAGGTATGCTTACAGAGAACACAGCCCGAGCACGGGGAGTGGAAACGTCCTGACAAAGCAGGCACAGATGCCCCCACAGCGCTGCGCTGCCCACCGAGCCAGGGCATCCTTTACGCCCCACCTTGATTCAACTAGAAGCCTGCAATTAAAACCCTCTGGACTAATGTCATAATAAAAGTAATTAAAAGTTCAAACCTTATATTGTAGACAAAGCGTAAGGGATTTTTTTCAGAAATAATACAACAACTGGAAGGTACCTAGTGTCTTCTCAGAGTAGAGCTTGAANCCTTAGTGATTCTATGATTCTATGTTTTGAAACACGTACTTCTCATGGCAGCGCATCATAGATGCGTAGACAGGCACCACACATTTGTGATGCACATCTTTTGCCATCAAAAAATTTTCCAAGGCCAAGTAACGGAGTCCTAGCTCTGGCCAATCTTTGGCGATAGTTAACATGCCATACCCCGCTGCCACCATGCCCCTCCAGCCCTCCCTTCTGCGCAGCGTTACGGCAGCGAGGGGGCCCTTGCAGGCAAGGCAGGAGATGGACACTGCGCCCCGGCTGTGCCGCCGGTCGCTTGCCTCAGCTCAGCAAGCCGCACGTCCTTCTGCTCACACGCTGCTCTTACAGCTGTGGTCTCACCAGCGTTAAATACTTTTTTACAACATCCAACAATATAAGCACGTATGTCAGAAACATCACGAAAAATTACTCACTTATTCCACAGTCAGAGTCACTGTTGAGATCTTATTTACTCGTTACCTGAGGTTACCGTTTCACAACTGCAAAACACGCGGATACTTTACACAAGACTAATCTGTCTTATGTCTTCTCTAATGCTTTGGAGATCTTAAAACGGGCAGACCCAGGTAGCGCAGGTTCCCTCCCAGCTGTGCAAATCTGAGAGCCTCTCCCGCCGCCGGAGCCCCGCGCCGGCCGGCACCAAGGGCCGGTTTGTGCCAGCCAGCAGAAGCAGCCCGGCTCCCCAGCACCGGCCCCCGCGCGCCGGGGCCGCCCGCAGGAACGCACAAAGCATTTCTTCGAAAATACACACGAGCAGCTCGTTCTGCATTGAGAGGCTCTGTGCCAACTTCACATTGGCAGGGCTCAACTGTGTGAAAAAAGACTTTGTAACATTCATTGCATAAAATTGGGCTGCGGAAAGAAAAGAAATGCTCCCGTACCCGTCGCTGGGACATGACAGGATGAGGACCTGCTCAGAACGGTACACTGCATCTAAAGTTAGCCTTCTATGTTAAGAACTCATTAATATATTCATTTCTTGTGTATCATGTAAAAGGTGAGTGAACTCCAATAGGACCCCAAACCTATCTCTTTAATGTAATCACCGCAGCTTAGGATGAAAGTTTGAAAGGGCAATTAATTTGATGATCCGATGTTTAGACCCATCAAACTCTTTAGCACTTAACAAGCAAGTAATACTTGTCAATAAAATATGTTTTGGTAATACAAAGGTAGAAAATCAATAGTACTAGCGCACTTGTTGCTCTTTTTACTACTGAAAATGTGTTCCAATAAGTACAATCCTTAAGGGAATTAATCTGCTTTGTTATTTAAAGGAAGCGCTTCTCTAATTGATGCTAATCCTTTCAAGCCAAGATTTATTTTTTAGTGCACCATCTAAACATGTGCTTTGCAATGCTCATCTGCTGTTTCCGAGACCAATGAGTAAGCGTAACAAAACCAAATTATTGCTGCTCATTCAAAATATTCTGCTTGCACCCATACATTTGGTGCTTAGACTGCCCTGGCTGGCACCGTTTTGCTGCGGTGCTGAACGCTGCATTAATGGATTACAGCACTAATGCTTCAACAGAGAGTGCGCAGCAAACGCTCGTTCCTGGGGATTGCTTTTAAGTTACTCTTTGCAGTTTTTCAGCTCCGAAGCAGTCATATTAGCACAAGGAAAAGTATGCACAAATCTGTGCGACACTGGTTTGGAAACAGTCTTAATTCTGAATGGCAGAGATGGTGGGACAAAGTGCAGCTGTTTGCAGCTTCCCTCTGCCCAAGCAATTGTTTTTTAATGGGAGGATGCTCCTGGGAGACTATTTGACTTCTGCACCTGCCACCGTCGTCGTCCTGTAACACATGATATACTGAAGCTATGACAACCTAATTCTAAGTCCAATATTTGGTCAACTCTACATTGAATTGCAATATTCTGTTAAAGGTGACATAAAAAATAAACACTATCACTGCAGCAATTTTATTTTCATAAATATACTGAAATGCATAATTTAAATTGATAAAGTAACTTATGTTCTGCTACAGAGACATACTAATATTTTACCACCTTTACTATTAGATATTTACATCCCCAATCTCTAGGGGTACCTTAACCGAAGCGAAACAAAAAATTCGCTTACTGGGAAAGCAGCGTGCCTAACGCATCCCCAGAAGCACTGCCCTTCCAGCGCCCACCACGTGAAAGACGTACAAAAGCAGAGGTTTGCCACAGCTAAGCAACGCCCTTGAAGTGATGTACCTGCTTTTAGCACGGAGCAGTAGGGAGGCATCAGCTCCAACTTTTGCAAGGGATACAAATCACCTCTGGGCAAGGAATGGTTATTTGAAAATTAAGGAGGAGATGATTCTGAACTCCTTCATGGATCAGTGAGGAGTCACTGGCAATGATTTCACGGGCAATTTCTGCAGCCAAGCTGGGGTGATCTGCCACAGCAACCACCTAGAAGTGTTCTCCAGAAAGCAGGCATAAATGCAGCTTCATACAAGAACAGAAGTAAATCACAAAACTAAAGCTCATATCCTAAAGGCAAACCTTAATAAAAGACAGTTAACAACTGAAATGTTAAGTTGAAAATCATTGGTGGTGATGGCACAACTGAAAAAAAAGTAACTCTCCCTCTACTTCCCCCCCAACTAAATAAAACATAATGCACTTTTAGAATAGATCGTAGCAAATAGAGCTGGGTCTGACAGATAAGTCATTCTTAGAAATTAGTCACAAAGAAAAACCAGGTTAGTAGGGCTTTACTGACATGCATATAGCTCTCTGAGGTTCCCCGGCAGCGGCATGCACTGAGCGATTCCACATCATGCAAACAAAAGTTTTCCTTTTTTTTTTTTTTTTAATTAAAAATGGGAAGTTGGATTTTAATGCTAACTTAGGGTGCAAAACCCTGCAGAACATATACAGAGCCCAAACTGTGCAGAGGAATAAATATCGGCCTTTGAGATAATGATAAAGATGGCAGACCTACGAAGTGAATATATAAAAATAAATACTTACGATGACTGCCACAAAGGTAAACCCAGAACCCGCAGTGCCTGCTCGGCTGCTCTCACTTCAGTCACACGGAGATTAACAGCACCTTCGCCAGGCTGCGATGTACTATGCCCAGGACCCATTTTTCTTTTTTCTTCCGAGGTTGTGAATCTTATCTCTGTTTGCAGCAGCACTCCTTCCTGGGCTCCCACACATCTGTCTTCTTTTGCTATATGGTTCTTCACATCACACTTTCACGTGACAAATTTACTTATTTCAGAATATATGCACTTAAGATCAGTACCTACAATGGAGGGGGCACCAGGGATTTTCAACAGATGGTAGGAAGCCACCATTTGCCGTTGTGTTCCTGACCTTTCGTTTCCAGCAGCAGTTGCTACAGCCGTGCCTCTCTAACACGGACCTGCAGCTGAAAAGTTTCGGGGGGCTGCAGCCCGTGCTCTCCAGGAGACGACCAGCCGCGTTCCGCAGCAAGCAGGGAAACGGGCACGGACCCTGCCCGCCGAGGTCGTACAGGAGGAGGATTTAAACACAGCGGGCATAATCCACTCGCGCCCCCAACGCAAGTAGGATTTATGTAACTTCTTACTGTATTTTAATTCTGGTTTTATAGCAGTATGAGGGATTCTGAATAATGTGAAACTTAAAAGTCCCGAATAATGCAAAGTAAGTATAGTAAGCTTTGTGTCTAAAAAAAGAAGGGAACGCTTGTTTGCAGCTGTCCTCGCTGGATGCCCCAGCCAAGCGGAGCTTTCCCTCCAGAGGTGCGCTGCCCCAGCCGAGGCCAGGCACCCCCAGCCCCCCCGCTGGCCCACGGCCGCCCCTGGGGAGGGGACAGGGCATCCTGAGCTCTTAGGTTTTATAAAAACAGCGTTATACGAAACTAAATGGCTTCATCTGAAAAGATAGCTAAAATACCATCTCATTTTTCATACCAAAGGTAAACTCTTTCAAGATGGCCCTTCAGAGGTTTTTATGAACACTAAAAAATAAATCCCTACTTTCCAAGAAATTTAGTGGAAATATCTAAAATATTATTAACTTAAACCAGTTTCACTATCTTTAATAATTTAATCCTATGTTACTTCCAGTAATACTAACAATTGCAGTAAAAATTTCAGGACAGTACTGAGAAAAAGAGTATATCTGCATCGTTAAAGCAATTTTCTTCCTGTCCCTCAATAATATCAAGATAAAGACAAAGCACCTGTATTTCATTCTTTAACTTAATAAAATATAACTTAATTTTTAACCTCACAGTAATACAATTTTGCACCAACCATTACAATTACTCAGTATTCAAATGTGCCGTGCACGACCTGACAGGCAGCATTCAATGGGAGCAGAAAGTGCCCTTGAAGGGCCGTGTATAAAAATACATTTATCACTGGAGCGGCAGGCCGGCTGTCAGTCAATATATGCCTCTCATTTGTTAGGAGGTTCTCCTGCTGTGAGTCCCTCATTACAATTTGCTTTTACTTCCTGGGCAAATGACAACCAGAAAATGAGGCAGCTTCTTTCTCAACCGAACTTAATCCAGAAAAAATTAGATGACAGCTGCAGCCACCCAAGTGTTACGGGACGGTTTGAAACCGTCCCCAAATCGCACGGCTCCAGCCCCAAACCACTTCATGACGCGCGCAGAGGAGCCGAGAACTGGCCTTCTCCTCCCCGAAACCATCGCTGTAATAAAAGTGTGCGCTTGGGTCTCCAAAACCCGCCCAGCCTGCCCCTCAAACACCCCCCGTTCACAAACATTTGATGTATGCTCTCGCTTTAGGAATGTACTTGTCAGTTCAAGAGTTTCACGTGGACCATCAAAATCCATATGGCAATTAATTGTCCCCGAACATATAAATCCGCCACTCCATAATATCAGCAGTGAATTTTTCCTCTATGGAACTAATGCTGCTGTACTTCATTTCAAGGTTCATAATGCTGTAATGTAACCTCAGAATATCTGCATGAGTACGTGTTAGACAACTCGGTATTGTTACTGAAATCCGTATCTCCTTGGCAATTACCGTTTTAAAAGAGGTTTCAACAGCTCATGGGCTAAGCTTTATGCTTTAACTTCTAGAAAAATAATTTAAAATATGAATTCTGAATATGATTAGGATATTCTTACCAGTGAAAATGGAAGAAGAAAGAGGTTTTTCCAGGGTTTTTAACAGTATTTTGCAAGATATAAAAGAATTCATTTAAAGCCCTACTCAAAGGGGTATAATAATAATTACAAACAGTTTGTGTAAAAAACCCCAACACCTATAGATAGGAATCTAGACAAGAGTTCATACTGGACAAACGCCAGGTCTCTGGATTTGCACACGCTCACTGCTGGGAAGCCCTGTAAAGCTTCAGGTCTTGAACCACAAATCCCTCTCGGGATCTTTCAATGCAGTGAGGAAGTTTGGGCTGATATCCCAGCGCCAGAGAGCACTTCACAGGGAGAAGAGACATTGAACGCTCCCCAGAAAATCCCAACATGGACCAGATTTACCATTTGGAACATGGGCTTCATCTAACCAACTATCAAAATGCAAATCATGTTCTTAATGGGAAGAGCTGCATAAATTGTTAGAAAGACAAAATTAAGCCGTGATAAATGGCAGCAGTCCCCGCAGCGTGGTGTAAGGCTGATCAGAGGTTGTATCCCAGCGGAGGAGGATGGAAGGAGGCGAGGGTGGGAGCGTGCTGGTCAGATGGAGCACCAGAAACTTTTTAAAAAAATGAACCTAATGGGTCTCCAATTGTAAAGGCAACAAAGCGAGTTCATTTAGTGACTGCCCGAAGCCTCACGGAAGAACACTTCCACCTCTTACCAGCGTTGGCAGAGGCAGCCTGCGGAGGCTGGTGGTACCCCCCGGCGCTGCCCCCGCGCCCGCACAGCTCCTGCACGGCAGGGCAAGTGCTCCCAGCAAAACCCAGTCAGCTCCGATATGCAGCCACGGGGGAACACAAGCCCACGGACACGAACTGAGCAGAACGACGGATTCTGGCTACGTGATTCAGGCATGATTCGCAATTTTGAAAAGGAAGAGTAAAAATAAGCATTATTAAAACAGATTTCAGGAGCAGATAGGATAGGCGACGTTATTTTCCTAGCAAACACATAGGTTTCATACAACTGTACTGAAACAACCAAGTTCATAGAACAGCCTTTTTTTAAACATAAGAAACTTAGGGAAAGAAATACATCGTCACCTAGATAACCCTGTACGGCTCACAGCAGCAGAGAGAAGAGAGAGAGAATGTGCTCTCTTACAGACACTGTTTGTCAAAACCCCATAATTTTCATTAAAAAAAAAAAAAAATCAGTCCCTATTGAAGGAAAAACCTATTAAAAATTCTAACTAGACTAAGAATGAAACACTGCCCTACAGTGAGTTAACGGGAGATGGGAATACATGGAGCATTCCCTCTTCCTATGTAGTTACTCACTGTTAGGGAAATACTGCTTAATAATAGGAGTTAAACCCACCAAAAATCTGCTTTTCACCTGCCTACATATGCTGACTTCTATTTGATAGTCGATAATCGGAGTACGTAGCAGCCGGAGCACGAAGCATTTCCAACTTCTAAAACTTCTCTGGTGATGAGCTAGATGTGGTCGCAGCAATCTCAGTTTTTCTCCTTTCCTATTCAAGCAACCGTCACGTGCAGCCAGGCACAACGGTTCTGCAGGCTTCCCGCTCCTTCCAGTCGAAGCGCATTTTGCTAAGGTACCCTTTGGCTAAAATTCCTTCTAAGCTGTGCCAGTACAGATGAAACCGGGAGAGCTCTGGGATTGTTGGCACAGCGAGAAGCACTCATCCTCAAACAGTTCTGTTAAAGATGCAGCTCTTCCCTTTCAGCTCCAGCTTTACTCACCCAAGTTTTAAAGAAGACTCGTTAGACCAATGTCACAGTCATATTTGGAGCACCAGAGTATTTTTAACCTTTGACATCAGAGCCTTCAATGCACTTGCAAAACACACAAATCTGTAATTCCCAAGTGACTTGAGACTTTAAAGGAAAGCGTTTCACAACTCCAACGGAGGAGGAAAAGCTAACGAGATCAGTGCCTCCCGCCAGGACGGTGGGGTTTGGGGACTTAATTATCCTTCTAGAAGTGTCTTCTGCCCTGCGGACTCTGGGAAAGCAACTCTGCTGTCATTTTTGAAGCCAGCCTTCTGATTCTCACTGCTCCTCACTCTAATTTTCTAATCTGCACCGGCTGTGTTTCCAGGTCTTTAGCAGTTCCTGGGCAAACTGTCACCTGCTGCAGATCCCCGACGCTGCTTGTTCTTTCCACAGTTACCACTCGCATCCTCTTCCAAGGGTCACAAGCATCAGCATCAAGATTATCAAAACAAGCGGAGACTCGGAAATTGCAGTCCTCAATTTTAACGTCTTTGGACAACATTTTCTTACAAGTCTAAGTCTTTCTTACAAGCAGTTTGCATACGATGGTTTACACTCAGTGATGCAACGTCATTACATGTGAAAACACAGCAGCTTTTTTTTTTTTTTTTAAGTAATTTATGCTTCTTTCAAGACCCACCTGATCTCCACCAGGACACTGTGCCACCCCCTCATCACCGCAAGCGGTGCCAGATAGGAACACCAGAACTGCAGTGCGTAATGACTGTCCTCCTTGTCGTTACATCCCAGTTTGCAGCAAAAAGTCCTTCACCTAACAAGAATTTCACTTTTCTACCATCAGACAAGCATATATTTTTATATTGTGCAGATCATGGACATTAGCATATTCCACAATATTTTGCAATTAAAACATCACTAAACAACGGTTGGGGTGGGTGGAGGGGAAGAGGGTGAAGTGCCCTGGGCCCTGCGTTCAAAATGCACCTGGATGTTCAGAAACCCTGTGAACAGTATCAGGGCCACTTAATTCACGCAACTGCTCTAAATTTTACAAAAATTCATTCATGATAATATTAATAATACCTGGAGCATTATATGCCATTGTACAGCTGTAAAATCTTAAAACAAATTAGTGATCAATAATTACTCAAGAATTGACACAGTATAAGAGATGGTATGTTCACAATTTTTTCTGGTTATGAGTTATTAAATATGTTAGGCATACAGATTTTCCTTGCTTGGTGTTGTTCCAAATCCTTCTGAAATGTACTTTGATATCTGGATTAAAAGCTTTAGTTTCATCACAGATTTTCTAAGTCCCTCTCTATCCACGGCTGAAAAGCCATTTTGCAGCGCTCGCAGCAACGGGGGCTGAATCCCGAGCAGGTGTCCGCTGCCTCCAGGAGAAAGGCAGCCCCCTCCCTTGGACTCAGCAGGTCTCGCCCAGCCCCTGCTCCATCGGGCTTCCAGCCCTCCCCGTGCCCAGACACCTATCGCTCTCGCGCTTACGGATGCGAGAAGCAAAGCTGAAAGCAGTCGGGCACAAAGCCTGAACTCAGGACCGTGTTTTTCCCTAACAGAGAACAAACCCCCGAAAGCAAAAATGCATTCACAAAGGTCATGTCTAGATTGCAGAAACAGGTCAGCTAAAAAAAAATGTGTGAGCAACATGGTTTTAAACAGTTCTGTACATCTACAGAGAGAGAGTCGTGTTTAAACATGTGCTTCTTGGCCACGGGCAAGCCTGAAGGGAGAAACCCAGATTTTGACCATCGCCTTTTAATGCACATTAGTGCTCTATTTACACTTAAAATACGGAATGTAAATTAAATGTAATTTTGCAAGTTATGAATTGTGAGTTAGCACTAGACTTAAATTTTGTTTTTAAAAGGTATTTGCATACACTCTTGTTTCAGCTTTTCTTTAGCGGCAGTGACGGTCCTTCAGGAGAAAGGGTACCAGTTCTCACACAGAGGTGACTGACAACTTATCCGGCTAAACACTGCCAAATCTGCATGGGGTAATCTAGGGATTCCCTCTAACAAAAACAGCATTTCTGAGAAATTATTGCATATGAAAGTTATAAGAACAATGTAAAAAAACCCTTATTCCCCTTCCCAGCTGGATGGTTCCCTGGACAGCTCCAGAAAACTGCTTTAGCAGCGCCTGAAGAGGAAAGCTTTTTATAGAGGGGAAAACGAAGAGCGAGGCCACTTTCTGTGTAGGAAGAAGTGACTGAATAGGAAGTAACAGCTAAATTAGATATAATTTTAGATACATGGAAACTCAATTTTCTTTACAGAGCTCAGTACAAAATCTGCATACCTACTGTTCTGTCACTGCTCCTAGGGACGCCACTAACTCAGTGCTGTAATAAGTCTGTAACTCGGCAGGGGTTTGTGGCCTCCGAGGCTGGTCAGCAAGTTGAGTATCTTTTTCCAGCCTACTTGACTTTTGTATACTGAATTGTACCACTTCAAAAAGAAAAAACCCTTAGTGGAATGGGTTACACCGCCGGCTGAGGCGTAAGAGTTAAGCAGAAAGCCGTAGTTGAATCAGTTTCTTATTTAATTTTTACCAACTTTGATTATTCAAGAGCAGTCCTGATTTCTGCTTTTGGGCTCACAGTCCCCCCCTGGCACCGAGCCCTGCCGTCCCGCTGCCAGCGGGATGCGCCGGTATCTGCAAAAGCGGTATGCCCGCCCGGGCAGAACAGGCAGGCGCCTTTAAACCACTCTCCCAATCAACGAGACAGAAGGACAGAAAGAGAAAAAACTGTCTTTTAGCAAACCAGCGTTGCTGATCAGCATGACCTAAAAAGCCAGTTCAGTGCTTCCCGAGGCCTCATTACTCGGCCTGCTGAGGCTGGGAAGCTGGAGGGGGGTTAGGGTATGAATTCACAGTGCGCTCGCTCGGCTGTACATGAGGACTCTCAGCTTGCGTTTGTCACCTGTAGCTTAATGCATACATTTATATGTGCAAAGCAGATTTATCTGCAATGCACAGAGGCAGATTTGGTGCAGATCAACAATATCCAAGTGGAGAGTTAATGCAGAGGAGTCAGTGTGCTGTGAATTCACACCTTGGCTAAATCCCCACCAGCCTCCCCTGTAGAAGCGTATCGGCACAGTTTACTCTCATAAAATATACTGCTGCGTTACCACCAGCTTACCAACGGGGCATAATTAAACACTGCTCTTAAAAGACATCTGAGAAACTTGAAAAAAGTGGCTATTTTGTTGCTGCATCCCTAATGTAGCTGGGCTTTGCTGTTGATAGGATAAGACCATTTCTTGTTACAATGAAAATGAATAAAATCCCTCCACTGCATTATTGGGCATGTTTAGAGAATCGGGGTAAAGCTACTGCAGCCTATAGGGACAACGGGTCTGTCACACACGATAGCGTGATGCCTTCCCTCTGCTGTGGGGCTGTCTCGCACTGGAAATACAAGGTAAGAAGGACTAAAGAGCCAGGCCTGCACCTCTGTCGATGAGGACATGGGCACGTAAGTACGGCTACGTCCTGGGGCAGCCCGAGCACGTCCCCTGAAATTCCTGCCCCACTTGCCAGTGATGCACTCAGTACTTACTCCCTTGTATTACGTTACTGTGGATTTTCTCTTGTGGACTTTGCTATTGCCCATGCGAGTCAGATTCCAGACAAACCCAAGCAAAGCCCCCCCAGCACGTTACCGTGGCTTTTGCACCACAGACAGGGCACGGCAGGGCATTTCTGGAGCAGAAGCACGCTGCACTGGAGCGGCCTGCACGCGTGCTACGTGCCCGCAGGACAGCACGACGGCACCTGCGCTGCAGCCTCATGGCTTCCCTTCCCGCCTCCAGCGAGAACAGGGTTTTGGCCTATAAAATTAAACGGTTACACTCAGTAATTACCTTTTATCTGCAACTTGAGGATGCGTGTTTCTAACAACAAGTTTTCCTGCCTCATCGGAACTTGTCAGTGTGACAGTGTCAGTAAATGCCTTAGAGGTTGAGATTGCAGGATAGCTATCTATCTTTTTCTGCCTTTAAAATACTATATTTGAGAACAGTGTCTTTTATTCAGTAATCAAACTTAACTAAAACAAGCCATCTGACATCAGCAACTATTAATTCCAAACATAATATGAAATAATTTTCTGCCTTATATAAGAATAAAAATTTGCAAAGGCATCTAGGTACTGAAATAAAATAATACTATGCACAATTCAATTACTGCTTTGCCTGCTGAAGCTCTGATTTTACTTCTGCAGTGAGCCAAATAAAGTACCCCGGACCAAACGGTATTGATTCCAGCCAATGTTTAAAAGCATCTTTTGCTTTGAAATAAAGCGACCCAAAACTCAGGCTTCTCTTTAATCTCCCAGGGAAAATGACAGCGGTTTTAGGTATAAAAGCCGGCATCTGCATTACCTGCAGACTCCTCCCGGGGAAGCACTCCGAGGCTGCCGAAGCAGCGATGCTCACGGCAGCGATCCCCCAGCGGGGACCGGGGGCTCCCCCGGCTACGCGTCCTCCTCCGGCCGCCCTCCCCACGGCCGCCCGCCCCGGCAGGAGCAAGCGCCAGGGTAAGGGGGTGCTTACAGAGAAGAACATGCAAAGAACGAGATACTACTCGGCTAAACGAACCATTCGTTTTCCTGACAAGCCCTTTACACATCCAGTACTACAGGTGTACAGGAGGTTTGCACTACGCACGGCTCACTTCAGTATCAATTACAAGTATCTCTATGAAATGCAGTTCTAAATATCTATGACAAAATCCACGATTTAAGCAATAAAAATAGAATCTTGTATGGCTTTCTTGACTACACTCTGTGCTTTTCTCTGCGCGCACTTTACCAAGCCATTCCCTACTCACAGGGAACATGGACGTGACTGCAAGTCCCAGCTGGTGTCCAGACCCTGGGAACCCCTCGGCGTACACGTAACCGTACCAGCAACAGCAACGACAACGGAGACAAAGTTTTCATGAATTACACATCAAAATATACAGCCACATACACGACCCTTTATCACTATAGCTCAATGTTGGTGAAGAGTTTCTGTTTGCAGAGAGAATTCTCTGTGCTTCCGAGACTGGAGCCACCAGCCAGCAGGAACACATGGACAGGGATGCAAAATACCCAGGCTGAAGTCAACAGTCAAAAATCCCCTAAAAATGAGAACAGTACTGGAGGCAGACTGACATTTTCCCATAAAATTCATGGATCTGTTCAGTTCGAGCCCTCTGGGTGGGCAGAAGAGAAGATGTGTTTCCTGACACAGGCTGCACCTCCCACACTGGTAGGGCGCCGAGAAGATGTACCAGCAGCAGGCAGCTTCAGTTCTCGTCTTTTAACTGAAGTCTTTGATTAGTGACTCTGTAAGGGCCAGTCTCTCATTATATACCCAAACACATTTCTAAAGGAAGAGAAATACCATTGGACAGCTTGTATGTATGGGTTAATTGGGGGATTTTGGACTGGACCCTGTTACGCAGCAAGAATTTACCTGACATAACTTTAAATAGAGCTAATCACACCAACCCCAAGTTTCTGGGCTTCACGGACAGTCGATGAGAGAAAGAGATACTCGCAAGTCTCATGCCGGAGCTCAGGGCCCCTCTGTGGCAGGTACCTTACAAAGCTAGATGAAAAGCCTCTGCCTACCTGCACGATGCGGAAAAGCCCCCCCTCCCAAAGAATATAGGCCAGTTAATGTTTATGGCTTATTATGATTAGAAATTAATGAATAATGACACTAAATCTGTTTTGGCTATGAAATAGTGCTAGAGACTCCGATGAACAAAATCGGAGTCTGAAAGTTTCAGACATTCTTTTCCCATCATTCCAAAGTCAATGACAACCATGTATCCTAAATCTAGTTACCTGAATATATCTCTACCGTCTGATAACACCGATTTAGTGTTCAATTTGAAAAAAGTAGCAGACTATCATTCCTTTTCTGTAGTAAAATTCCCTTCTCTAAAGAAAGGAATTTCAGCTGAATGTTGACGATAATCTACAATCTTATGCAAAATACTAAGTATTTGTTTTGAGTTTAACATGAACCTTTAGTTGCATTCAACCTGCTGAGACTGCTTCTAGCCTAGCAAAAATGACTATGCTTTTTTTTTTGTTTGCATATTCTTAATAAATGCATTTCTTTAAAAATAAAAAAAGAAAGAAGCACATCTCCTGGGTCATGACTTTGCACAGTATGTAAGTCACTTCAGAAAACCTCAAAACTGTCAGTTTGTAAAATCAATGAAAAAAAAGGACGTTTGGAATGGGAGGCGTAATTCAGCCACGCCGGCAGCGGCAGGAGCACACTGCGGCAGCATCAGTGAGCTGCAATGTGGCACGTTTATCATTAGATAATCGCTCCCCCAGAGGATTAGCAGCACACAGATGAACCTCGTGCCACACAACACACTTGGGGTGTCATTAGCTCATGATAACCCCACTCCCTGCCATCTCCTATTGCTTAATTAGAGGTTACAAAGGTTATAATAGGACTAAAAGAACTTGGGTGAACAGAACTTGCAATAAGTGATACCTTAAGCAATTCAAAACCGGGGGCTGCACATGTGTAGTCGACAAAGGCGTAGAGGGAAGACCATAAGCATGCATTGTGTTTTAAATTAATCAGCTAAAACTGCAGGAGAATGAAGAAATCTAGACCCACACTACGCCTTATTTGCCCTTCACAAATTTCAACTTTTTCAAGCAGCATTTTGCCTGATTCAAATGCCATGTATAAATACTAAAAAAAAGAGACAGATTTTAAGATACCAGCTCACCTGAAACAAATTATCAAGTACAGCCCAAGCAGGGGAAACAAGGTCTCCAGGGTGTCTCAGCAGAAGCACGCTAAGCTACGTACGCGTTTGAGAAACTTCATCGTGACTGCAAAATTACAAATCGTGCTCCTCAGCCCGAGTGCTTTATTTCTGGCTAAGAATTGCCAGCCGCGCTGCAGCGGTGCGCTCAGCGCAGAGCACCGGGGCTGCCAGGTTTAAGGGCACGTCTTCTGCTGTGTTTTGTAAACAAAGGCCACATTTGCAGATGGAGCAGCCACAGAGCCGCTGCACTCAGAACTGTTTTCCAATTCACTGTGAAACATCAATTATCTTTATCAAATAACAGTATCTCATCTCAGTCCATTATCAAGATGGAGTCTTATTTTAGCTGGACTGCAGCCCTATCTGTATATCAAGGCTGGCCGCAGTGCCAGAGTGAGTGAAAGGCTGTGAAATAATCAATAATCATCATCAAATTGTGGTCGACAGGTTGTGAGGATGGAAGTTTTTGATGAAACCTCAACCTTTTTTTGTGCAGCTGATAAAGCTTAACCTTTGCAATACCTGATAACTATGACTCAGTCGAAGGCAGCTCTGCTTACGCGTAAAAGCTTTGGCTGCTCAAAACGCCGCTGCAATTGTTGGGTTGAAGCGGATAGCCCCGTCACGCCATCGAACATCCCCCCGTACTCGCAAGTCAGCAGACACAGAAGCACTGCAAACCCATTTCGGGGATTTTTATACACACAACACTGTCCTCCGAGAAGGGACAGCCACGCTCGGTGCTGAAGCTGTACCAGTGAAAGGTCAGCCTACAAAGGACAACCTGTGCAGAACACCGAACAGGAACAAGAGAAAGATTGCCAGCAAGTATTTGTCTATTTAAGTGTAGGCAGCTTTCTGTTACCCAGAATAAAAGCAGGATGAGATCACACAGATGAAGGGAAAAAAAGTACAAAACCATACATGCATTAGGCTAATCGCAGAGCAGCCTTTCTGTTAAAGTTGTTATTCTTATTCAGCCCTTTTCTTATGATAATTTCTTTTCAAAATAGAATTAAGGCACAGAACGAGGTTGTAAACATTTTATCCTGGGTTTTCAGTTTTGAGCATAGCATGAATAACCTGCAACCTGAACATAACCTCCCTGTGAAGAACGGAGAGTTGATTCAGCCATACATTTTCCCTTTCAGCTATCAATCAGTTTCTCCAGAAATAGAAATTTGGGGAAGTTTGTCAGAAGTCACACGAGCAAGCAGAACGGGAATTCCAAGCGGAGGGACCCGCTGCGTGCGGGACGCTGCACCCGAGGGGGGGCAGGAGGGGCCCTCCGAGAGCTCACCCCCGCTGGAGGCTCCGCGGGTCACGGCTACGCCGACAGCCCGTCTTCTGCTCACCGAGGTTCTTCAGCTCTTCGCCGGTGCCAAGCTGCAAGAGGGGCAGCTACCCTGTCTGCCTAGGCAGAAACGCAGCTCAGCTCAAACACAGTCAGTCGGCATCGGTAGAAAAAAAACAAAATTACCTCTTGGGCCTTAACTCCTCAGGCTATGAAAAGTGATGTAAAACCAACAATCAGTTCACAATATATCTGCATTTCAATTCAGCACGTTATTGTCAAAACACCAAACCTGTGGTCCCTTTCCTACACCGAATCCCTGTTACATCATTTAGCCCATTTCAAGATTTCAGTCTCAACCTCTAAGAGACCCGTGAAGAGACTGGAGGACTAAAATGATAATTAATGTCTATTTCCTGGCAAAACCAGAACTGATATGCAAGATTAAAGACTTACTTATACCCACTGCCAGGTATTTTCAGAACCTTGCTTAAAACTGCTGAATTTTCTCTTCAGACAAAAGAATAAATTGCAACAGAATAATTTGCTTTTCCAAATAAAAAATTTCGCAAGTAAGATGTGGACTGATAATCACAGCCAAATGTAGGAGCTTTGAATGAAGCAGCCAAAGAGCTCACAGCTCATTAACACGGACTCCCACCAATCGTTAGAAAAACTAGGACGTTCCAGGGAAAGGAAGAGAGCTCGTGGTATTATTAGCTGTACCTTAAAGAGCAAAGAGAAAGACCTGAATAATTACAGGCTTACCTACCCCATGCAAATGGCCCCCAGGAAAGGTGTGTTTCACAAGAAACTGATACTAATGAATTGTTTATGTAAATAGAATACAAACATCGTCAGCAACCTAGTTTTATAGAAAAGAGGTTGTATCAAGCAAGCTTACTGAAATGTACGGTTTTGATGATAAAAGTCAAAACCCTCATGCGGCAAGACTTCTGAAAGGCGTTTGGTGCGGTTTTATACATTCCTGTGAGAAATGAAAATGGCACATAACGAACAGGTTGGCTGTTGCATGGATTAAATATTGGTTAATCGATGTGGTTTGGAATGCAGCTGTAAACAGAAAAACTGCTGAATTGGTGCGTTTCTCCCGGGGTCCCAAAAAGGCCTGTCCTGACCTGAGAGCTGCTAGAGCTCGAGGAGAACTCCCAGGGGGCTTGGGCGCGCGGGGGAAACCCCGCAGGGCACCGTCCCTGCGAGCAGGCTGGGCTTGCCAGCACCCCTCCAGCCCCGAGGGGCCTCACCGCTTCGTTTGTCAGGTATGACGGTGGGGCTCCGAGCATGTCTAGAGCACTCACCTGCAGAAAATAAATTGACGATTCCTTAGGCAAATTAACAGTTAAATGTAGTACAGGACCTACTGGTCAGAAGTTGAAGCTAAAGCAAAGTCGAACAGAAACAAAATATAGCTTTAATAATGAAAATCATTAACTACTGAAACAAATTACGACGATTCTGGCAGATTTTCCATTACTGGAAAATTTAAGATGAAGATGAGATGATCTTATGAAGATGCCCATTGCCCAGGGACGCTGGATTTAAGCGCCCTGCCCCACGCAGGAGGTCAGACCTGATGATCGCAGAGATCCCTCCTCACTTCTCCCCTTCCCTCCGCCCGGGAGCCGCCAGTCATCAGCTGCCTCCATTTACAATTTTGCTTTCCTGAGAGAGACATCACCTGTGATGAATACACACTCAACTGCTAAATGCCGCTCTGGAGACTGCCGATGTCACGCTGATGGATGTGGCACCAGGCACTATTAAAAAAAAACAAAAAATTGGCTCTTCCAGGGAACTTGGGTCCTCCCTAGGTGTGGAGGGGGCTCAGCATCTCCCGGAGGGCTGCTCCACACGCCGCCGGACTGGGAAATCCTCCTACACCGGCTGTCTCAGCACACCGTGTTTTTGCAGGGTTTAAAAATATCCTGGTCACAAAACCACTGCTTCTGCAGCAACGGAAAATCCTACAAGGACTCAACAGCAAATGTTGTATGAAAATATACTAAAGTTTAGCCAGTATTTTAAATAATTCTAATTTAAACTTCAGAACAGAGTTCCTAGGGTAGTTTAAGACTAGCAAATTGCTTATTGTGGAACAGTTCTACTTACGGAAAAAACAAAGAAATCCCCCCATAGCAGCAGCTCACAGCAATAATCTAAAGCACGGTGTGAAATACTACTAATGTAAAAGACAAAACTATTACAAAGGAGTCCTCCCCGTAATATCCTCCAAGATATGGCTATTTAGTAGTAAATTATAATGCAAAGAATGTGAAAAAAGCTGGTAACTTATAAACTAAAAGAAAGCAGCTAACCTGTTTGGGATTTCTATTTGTCATAATTATTTTGGAACTTATTATCAAAGCATTTAAAATTTTAAGAGTGACCCTGACATTTTATATCATCTCACTTTTCATAACAGCGTTTGGTGTTTTTTTTTCCCTTTCCTTAAAAATCTCATGAATTCTTTTGATTATTCAAACATTTGAAAAGCCATGCTGACAGAGCCTCACGTAGCCTTTCTCTGAGATTTGCACTAACGAGGCACCGCCAAACGAGCCCCCTTTCCTGCAAGTCCTCTGCAGGACGCAGCGCAGGGTACGGGTCCCCCTTGAAACGGGGTACAAAGACAACCCTAGAACGGCTCAACGCCTCGCCCCATATCGTGAAGTGTCTCCAGAAGGGCGGCAGTTGCTCTGCGGGGAGATCGGTTGGCTTCCAGAGCCGCGCAGCAATAAGATAGTGTGTTTTATTATGAGTGTCATGGAGACGGTGTGAAAAATCAAGAGCCATAGGCAGTAAGCGGCAATGGGTCAATACTGTTCACCGAGACATTGTGTAGATAATCAACAACAAGGCCCTGGGTTCTCGCTGCGCTGCAAACAGCTGAAGGGCAAATCAATACCGCCACAGGAAGGACACTGCCCGGCTCCGCTCCCCACAACACACCGCGGCTACTGCGGGGAGGCACCCGAAAAACCAAATGAATTCCAACTTCGCCTGTGTCTAACGCCAGGCACTGGGAATACCAACACTTGGAAGCTATTTAATAAATAATTTAATAGAAAAGAGAAAGAGAGAGAGAACCTAGTCTCTATATTAAATTATGGAAAAAAATAGATAAAAAAGATATGTATTTGGAATGCTCATGATAATACAAAGGGGTTGCAATTTTCATTCTGATTTAATGTTTTAAAAATAAACTAAAATCCGAAACCTCTGAAATGAAAAAGATATTTCCCTGAAAGTAAGATTAAATGTAGAACATTCTGAAGTTTTTAAATATTATAATTAATAACCTATCTTTTAAACTATTAGGTAGAATTCACATGTTAATACACATATCTGCACAACAGCAATAATGCAAACCAAAAGCAAAATACTGAAATGCAGGTAACTTTGGCTTTGAGGCAACGTTTTACTGGTAGTATTAATAATTGACACCTTATTAAATAAGTGATACTAATATAGTAAATTTTACTGGAAAAAACCTACCATATATATATGTTGATTTATTATTTGTTAAAAAAGGTGATTCTTGACATCCATCATTCTATTAATCATTAGATGTAATTTCTCAGTCAGTACATACAACCCCCTTTCTTGAAAACAAAATAACCATGTGCTGGAAGGAAAAAACCCATACCAAATGTTTTTGTTTCTTATTATTTCAGTTAAAATGCCTCCCTTTTTTCTTCAAGCAGATCATAAAATTCCTATCATTAGCACCCTATTTCACCTATGGTGTAAAGATAAAGTAATCACATTCAGAGCGCATATTTAGGCCAGCAGTTTGCTCTACTGCTGATAATTACTACAAATTTTTCTACCAACTATAAACTGTGTTAAATCAGTGACATAATCTCAGTAACACACAACCTCACACTGCTCAGATCCTGCCATCAACTGCACTTCAAAGGGTTTGTTTTTTGTTTTTTTTTAGCATGGCTGCGTGATATAAAAACTAACATTTTGAGCTTTATTTTCATCGCCATAACTATGTTAGTATGCACAGTGCTAAGTTACCAGATTATAGTTTCATGAATTATTCAACGCAAACGTCACAAAATCAAAAGCAACTGCAAGCAAAGAAATCTCGTTCTTTTATGGGGATTTCTGATATTTTCTCCAGGCACCTCCAGAGCGACGCGGCTTCGGTACACCGGGGCGGCACCCCGTCGGGGCCAGCGACGTCCCGATACCCGCCCGCTGCACCCACAGCATCCCCCCCGTGGGGCTCGGGAGCAGAGACCTCGGAGCGAGGGGCTCACCTCACGCCTGCAGAGCCAGCCGGCAGGTCTGGCAGCATCCGCGGGCTTGCCTCGGGGCTGCGGAGCCCTCCCGCCCGCCCGCGGCCCCCGTGGCCCCCGGGCACAGCTGCTCCCCGCCTGCCCGCCCCGGCACACAGCCGTCCCCAGCAGCTCCGGAGACACGGCTCAAACGCCCCGCCGCAAGCGAGGCTCCCACAGGCCACCGCAGCCCAGCCCAGCGCGCTTTCTTGATCTCAGAAATGAAAAACGTTGCCCCTAAACGCAGGTTTCCAGGTTGAAGCACCAGAGCGGAGATGCTGCACAGACCAAGTAGGAAGAAAGAGATGTTCGGTTCGAGGAAAAAGGAAGCAGAAAGCCCTTCTCCGGCTCCAGGAGGGATCGCCTGCTTTGGCATGAGACCCAAAGGAACGGGGGCACGCTGGTACGGGCACAGGCTCCCTCCTGAACAGGCTCACACCGTCAGTCAGAGGGCTGTCACAGCATGGTCCTCCTCTGCACGTCACGCGCATACAACTACACCGCCCGGTTCTCGGGAAAGGTAAGCACGGGGAACTTGGGCCGAGCTTGGAGAAGCCTCCTGTTCACGTTTCTCAAGAAGCCGAGTGAAGAACATGTTTTAGTGACAATATATCTAACTTCACGCATGCGTGATGTACCGAATTTGTTGCTTCGTAAGCGCTAGCAGCAGGTCCCCCAGCGCTGCTCTCCCAAGGCGTCCGTGAGGCTCAGAGCGATGGGCAGAGGCAGCAGGTCCAGACAGACGCTGGGACCGAGCTGGGGGAGCGGGAACCGCGCAGCCCCCCTGCCTGGGAGACGGGCAACATCCCGACGGCACCCCCGGCCACGGCAGACCGACCCCCGGCTGCCGCGGGGCCAGGGCTGAGGGGGACACCGGCTGTCTACAACGCCTTTTGGCGTGAGCCAGGGTTTGAGTTGAAGCTGCGATGCTGTAACTGATGGAGATCTTTATTCCCTCGTGCTCTTCACAGCCACTGCTGCCCTGGTACCGCTGGGACCACAGAAGGCGACGGTGGTTTAGCCTGGCTTCGGTGTGAAAGAAAAGACAGACTCAAAGATGTATTTCCCCACGCCAGTTCCTGAGCCACGGGGGTTCGACGACCTGAGACCCACACCCTCCGCTAAGGGACGGCCTTCACAGTCGCTGGGTGACAAACCACCAAAAAATGCATCAGGAGCAACAGATCTAAAGGGAGGAGGTTCTGCATTACAGGGGCACGCACGGGCACAACAGGGACATGTCAAAAACGTGAGCCTTGACGTGCAGTTTCATCTGGCAAAACAATATCCAGATGAAAAGCCTTTCAAAGTTCTGCTTTTGTGTGGTTTCATAAAAGGTGAAAAGGGAAAGAAGATTTGAGGAAGCTCAGCAGTAAGACTGGAATAAACACGGAAGTCAGTCTGTCTGCAGCCCAGAACATAAATGAGTATTTTGCCTAAGGAGGATTAAGAAAAAGGGAGAGTGCGTTACAGGGAAGGAGTTTTTACAGTACTCTGTTCTTTTCACCTTTCAAAACAAAGGCTGAAAGTGAGCATTAAGGCTGAATGTAAATAAGGCTGAAGAGTAAAGACCAAGGAGAGGAACCGCTTATTTAAGCTAAAGGTCAGCGCTGGTACAAAGACTTAGATAACCATAACTATATTGGTGTGGGAATTAAAACACCAACCAACCAAACCCCAAAAAACCCACAAACCAATGAAGATTTCCAACTCTTGATATTTTAACCCAACATTCTGCAACAACTCTCCATTGGGTGTTGAGAAACCCCATGTTTTTCAGATGGAGCTGTCAGAAGACATGATGCCTGCTGCAGCAGCAGAAGCCATCATGTCCTAAGGAGGGCCCACCTGCAACACCCACAGCTTACTGTTTTCCCCTTCTGCTTATCTCAGCATTACCTCAATTAACATACATCCTTAATGATGAGTATAAATGGGAGGGGGGGAGGAAGGGGAAAGCAGTTCCCCCTCTTCTTATCCAATAAGTAATTCTGATGCCTGATTAAAAACAGCTTACATGTGAGTTGTGATGGGGTAACTAACAAAACTTCCATATGTATTTCAAACTTCTACTTTCAAAACGCTAACATTTTTACTAAATGCAAAATTACGTTTATGGCTTCAGGAGAAGATTCAAAGAATCATCTTTTTTTAAGTAGTGAATGACTAAGCAATTTTTTGATAGTGTGTTTCTGGTAACATTATTCAAGAAACATTATAAACAGAAACAGAATGAGCTTAAGCTGGACAATGGCCTGCGTTAGACAAACATTTTTGTTGGTAGAAATGAAGCAGCAATCAGTGCGGAAAGTGAAAAGGTCCTGACAGGAGAGCAGGGGGGTGGCGGCTGGCCCAGGGCTCCAGCGCACCGTCCCAGCGCTGGCAACTGCTCACCCAGTTCTGGCGCCGCGTCACAGCTGGGCCCCGATCCTCGCGGTACTCCCCAGATGTGTGTCCTAATTCAGGCTTGATTTAAACATACCAAGGCAATTAAAATATTTTGATAAACATTTTGAAAGGCTTTAGCTTTTGTAAAAAAGTAAATTAAAAATTGGAACTTTTCTCCCAATTTCAAAACTTTTTCATCTACACAATCCTGAAGTTATTTCACGTCTTCTGAGCAGCCTGAAATCTGCAACTGTGAGAAATAACTTAAAAGATCAGATTTAGAATAAGAAACCTGTATCCAATAGATGGCGTTGCCCCCTAATAATCATGTATCTGGCACTCAGTAAAATTTTTCTATCTCATGAATAATAATAAAATCTGCAGAGGACCCTGCCCTAATTATCCTGAAAGTCCCTTCAGCCATCCTCATCTCTGCTTTCCATGATCTGTGTGGAAGCTTATTAAGAAAGCAAGAAAACTAGTGTTGTGAATATTCACCCACACATTGAATTAACCGAGCGAATCGTTCAGACAATTTACTGGCAGGAGTCTGAAGTTAGTTCGGGAGCCTCAGAGAACAGGCTGCCAGCTGACACGGCGGAGAGCGCGCTTTGGAGAAAAGGCGAGCAAACACCAGCGACGCACGATCCCCTTCAAATAGCTGCTGGCTATTACACAGGATCCGTTTTAAAAGAAGAGGAGGAAAAAGTCAAGAAGAGAAAAATAAGGTGTTTTAGCGTGCCTGCCAAAGCAAGGGCAAATCAAGCCAGCGGGGAGATTTAGCCCTAGACGTACGTGCAGCTGTAAGCACACGTTGCTGTCCTGCCTGGCAGCACCTCTGGGCTCCTGCAGAACGGCTGCAGATCACCAGGTTGTGTACGATGTGTTACAGACCCACTCGGCGAAGCCGGGCATGCCAGAAATCACCCCGCATGCTAACAAACTCCTCTGCTCGCCTTGGAGCCAGCTCAGTAGCTGAAGTACGAATTAGACAAAGTTAAAAGCGCAAGGATGACAGCACTGGTTAAATGCCGCTGCTAAATGGAAGGACGGGTTTTGTCACCACTCTCCTTGTGCTCTGAAAACAGAGACGTAAGGAAGTGTGCAGTTGTGCTCTTCACCTCTCCCTCTCCAACAGCACCAGGAATTAGCTGTTAGTTTGAGATGCCAAGACTTCACAGACTTATCTGGACTTTGCTCTCTCCATTTTCAGTGCGATGACGCACACTGAAAGGAACTGTGGTCAGTGTCTCCCACAGGCCAGCGGGAGATGTGCAGCAGCTGCGTCACGCTGGCTGCTGAATAGGTGGGGAAAAGAGTCACGCAGCGTGCGCAGGCTCCTCGCACGGGTCATCAAGGACACGTATTTGGAAAGCGATACACACAGCTCTGTGCAGCACGGTGGTCATCTTGGCTAGGACCGCAGGACAGCAAACATGCTCAGTGACATCGGGTAGATCAATATACAGCAGTTCTTGTGGACCCATTTTACAGTTAAATTAATAAATCATGATCCAAATGACTTAAGCTGCAACAAGATAGAGCAGTCCACTATTACTATTTGCCTGCATTTTAGAGCTATTTATAAAATAAATCTGGCCATCTTAGCTTCCATAGGACAGCTGTCTAAAAAAATACGGGAACATACAGTGTTGTCAGCTACTCGATTTGGAAAATAAACCCCAGAATTTCAGAACGGAAAATGAACCAGCCACGTATACCTAAGCATGTGGTTCTGCCAGGAAAGTACTGAGTGACACTGCAGATCTAGCAGGAACAAATCTATGCTACCTTCTCTACAATGCACATTTTGTAAGGACTAAAGATAACACCTTTTAGAAGCAAGAAAACAATTATATTTACACACACAAAAAAGAATAAGGTCCATTCAAAATACAGATATTTTATGCAAGCTTTACGTAAAGACTATTGAAATTCAATGAGAAATAACAGCTGATCATGTAGTACGAGGAATAATAAAGAACATTACCACTGAACTTTTCTGAAAGATAAGGCAAATACTTTGTCATTTAAACATTTTTAATTCCAAGCACTCATTTCAACATTATCCTTAAGTACATCCTCTTCTAGATCACTGGTTAACTGGTAAGAAAATGTATGTCTTACTTAACATCAGAAAAGCGTAAATACCTCAAACATAAGCATCATGGCATTTTGTAGAGAGGAATTTTAGGGGGAAAAAAAAAACCCTCAGTAGATTTTCTCTGTGACTTCTATAATACGTAAGTATACTGCTATAAACCCTAACTGTTAAAAATCAGATTTTTCATTTATTTCAGAGCAGGGGTATCCCCTAACTTCAGAGTTTCATTATTAACCCATCTGTGGCACCCGTTCAGTTCCAGTGAATGAAGACAGTAGGGCTCTATATACTTTGAGTCCTTCATTAAACTATTGATCCCCTCAGCATTATCCATAATGTTCCAGCAGCTCAGCATGTCAACTGATGCAGAGCTTGCTGCTCTTTCCTTTCAATAACTTCCACACTTTATGGGGAGGAAGGCACAATGATTTATTTACCTGACATTTCCCAGTCCGGATGTCGTAGAGGGCCACTGAACCATGGCGAGCTCCCACTGCGATTCTGTGACTCCGCTCGTAATAGCTGACCATGTAGAACCTGAATTGAACATTATAACAAGTAACAGGTGAGATTTGACCTGCATGATGTTAAAATTAATTTGCAATGCCATTGGGTAATTAACATTAGTGCTAGGACGGAGATTTGATTTAAAAATCCATCAGCTGCCAGTTTTCATAATTGGCATTCAGCAAATAAAGCCAACTGTTTGATACATGATCGCAGAATCGTACCAGATCTATTTGTTTTTATTACAGAGTGTTGAACCCTTCCACTGGATTTGGGAATAATCTACGTGATAATCACTAGGTCCCTGAATGTCCATGTGCGTATCTTGTTTACAGTGGAACACCACAATAATGCTGGATGTCAAATGGTTAAACAAGACAATCTTAACACCCCGAATGATTTCAAAGCACTTTTCCTTGAAAATCAAATGCGAAAGAATGAGAGAAAGCATAAGGAAAAATACGCAAACTCATAAATTGTTGTTTGGCATTAGGGGAGGGGGAGGGAGTGAAAGGAAAATTTATCAAACACTCTAATCTAGTAACATCCTTCAGGTGAAAAGGAACTGAGAAGCAGGCAACAGTCCTTAACATTCAGGCATCAACTTGAATTCAAACAATTGCAAAATTCAAGGAATTTCTACACCTTGAAACACAAGAGAGTCAAAATCCTTATTTCAAATTCAAATATTTGGGAATATCATTGTGCCTTTCTTCTAAAAGGGAGAGCAGACCTGTGAAAACTGCTGACTGCATTTGCAATTAAATTTTAATTTTACGGTTAAATTTTACTATAACAATGTCTGCCAGAGATTTCTAGACTTAGTCTATAAAAATATGTTGCTGACTATATTTATGGCTTCAAACAACAGATCTTACAATGATCTATCTCCTTGTTCTTCAGGATTCCCAGAGTGCCATAGCAACTGCTCTCATACAGGTGTGATACACTTGTTTCTGCAGCGCAGGATAGCACTCAGGAAGAAAAACAGCACGAAACACGGTGTTACAGGAAAAAAAAAAAGAAAAAAAAAAAGAAAGAAAATTGCTAGCTGTTGTGCAGGAGAAAGGGCAAGACTAAGCAGCTCAGGTGCACTTTTGCATTCCTGTCCATCCACCCCGAGGACGTCTGCCGTGCCCATCACCCTCCCCGGCTCGCCGCTTTCGGTTTTGCTCTCGGACTCTCAGGGTACCCTCCAGGAAATATTTTCCCTTCCCCAGGCACAACCTGCCGCGAGCCCCCCGTTCCCGTCTGGTGGAAGGGGTGCCACCCCATAGGCAGCGGAGCGGGGCAGACACGGGGGGCCCCCGGCCGCGGCCCCCCAGCACCCGCACCCGGTGCCTCGGACCAGGCTCGCCCGCTGCACCCGCACAGCAGGTGCTGCCGCAGAGGGACGCAGGTGACTTCAAGCCAGACCAAAGGGACGCTGCTGACCCTGAGACCTGACAGCTCCGCTGGTACCTCCCACTCAAGAGGGCAAGACAGAGACAAAACCTACCGCTGTTTCCTTATCCAACTCTTACTCCGCCTGGCACAACCAATACGGCAACGTCGTTCACCAAAGCCATCAGACGTGCTATCCCACGCCGCCGCCTGCTGCGGTCGGCACAGAACCCTCCCTTCCAAAACATACAAGTAGGATGACGGGCAACTTTTTAACACTCGCTTTTCTTGGGATATGCACATATTTCCAGGCCACACACCATCTCTGTTACTTTCTTTTGCAGCCAGCACCTGTTTCATCAAGCTGCTTTTCATATTCCTTTGGTCAGTGGTAGCCACACAACTTATTTATTATTGAATAATAATAATAATAGTTTCTCATTTGTTATTAAAAAGTCAAAAAGGAGTGCTTAGAAAAAAAATCAGAAGTTGTTGGTAAACAGCTCGGGAGCTGGAGAGGCAGGAGCCAGTCATGAGAAGAAAGAAGAGGAAAGGGATAATGCTGGGGGCAAGCAGGTGCCCGCAGGGTCCGAAGCCCACCACACGTGGTGAATAAGGCATGGGACTGTAATAAGAGAGCATTCACATTTTTCAGCATTTCACCTCAAACTGCAAACACCCGCACAATTAAATAAGTGCCCAGGTGAACAGGGAAGGGGCTATTTTTAAGGCTATTTTATATAACCAGCAAACTCAGGATCTATATATAAACTTATAGGAAAAACACACACTCCTTGATCATGACAAGTAAAATGGACAACAGAAAGTTTCTACATAAAATGTTTTATAGCCCCATTAATTCTGTTACACTACTGAACGGGCACAGTCCACTTGTCTCCTCCAATAGATTCAGAACGAGAATATCACATACTATTATATGTAAGCAAACAGCACTTCTCTCCTTACTGCATTTAAATGCCCATTTAGACAGAGTGCCAAGTCAGCATTTTTCTTTGAAAAGAAGAATCCATCAGACTACATAACAACAGAGGGTTTGGGGAAAAGCAGCTTCAAGGAAATAGATGTTTTTGAGTTTAATTTTCTAAAAAAAATTATGCCTTAAACTGACATTCAGTTGTCAGCTCTTTAGCCTCATTCTTTATCTTGTAGTTAGCTTAGCATTGTTACAACCACACACAGATTTAAATATTTTAATCCTTTGCACCCCTTTCTAAATATCTGTATGGTAGAGCACAATAGAGAATGATGTGCCAGCATATATTTAGACTATGCTACAAATTTGTTTTTGCAAGCTGGTGCATCTATATCCATAGTTGGCATCTTGACGGAGCCCCTGCTCTGAGTGCTGCCCCATTACTGCTCTGCAGAGAAACCTGCGTTGGCCAGCAGACCACTGCTTCCAGCTTTTGGAGGAACTCTGCTGGAACCCACGGAATTCTGCTGCTATTGCTGGTACCAGCTAATCCTCCACATTAAAGGACGAGCTGTGACCTGCACATAGCCTTCCCTCCTGCCTTTTCCAGGTGAAAACTGCGTACATAGATAAAGACGGTCCAGTCTCCCCCTGGGACCTCCTCACCCCCACCAGTCTCTTCCACTTTCGGGTCCTCCGCAAGACGAGCCACCAGCCAGATGATGCGGGGGCAACACGCTGCAAAGGCTGCACGCTGAGCTAAAGCGTCGTGCAGGAGGCTGAGCACCCGATGCCACGCTGCAGGCTGGGGACTCAGCCTAAGCAGGCTGGGATAACGACTGATTAGGAAAATGATCCGTCATCTTCCACCAAATACCAGCAACCACACTTGCCAGTACAAGTAAAATGGGCTTGGGCTGGCTGGGGTTAGGCTGATACTGGAAAGGCCAGCAGCAGCAACACTGTGGTTCAGTGAAGGCTCACCAACTGTTTTAAAACCTGACTGTAGCCATATAAAACACTTGTTATTTTAAATTTCATCTATCTTCCCGTCACACAGGCCGCTTTAACTCAGCAGCCTGTACCAAGTACATGACCTGACCAAGCAGAGTCCATCGGGGACCACGCAGCTGTAATCCAACTGCTGAATCTGGAAAATGCTCAAGTTAAACAGAATTTTGCAGCCTTCAATATTATCCTTCACAATTTTAAAGAAATTCAGAAATATTTCATATTCACATTGCCTTGTACTTCGATACTTATTTTATTCTGATAAGAAATGGGTTTGCATAGAGCATTTCAAAAGGTATTACAATCCTCTAAAGAATAACACTTATGGGAAAAACAGACACCATAATCATATGCTGTAAGGTATGATACCCAAAAATACCCACAGCGATGGATTTACCTTATCACCACCCATCAGGATTGAGTCACGCTCACAGCAATTAATGGCATGACTGCTACATTTGTACAACAGAAAAAACCCCAAAAAGCCGAGAGGAATGATAATCAGGTACTTAAACCCAGCACACTGCTGCTCCCAGCCCTGGGTTTAATGTTCTGCTGAAACAGGAATGTTGCTTCCAAGAGACCGCAGAGGCACCAAGAAACGTTTGCCGTTACCGCCGTGAGTAAGGTACTTCTGTAACGTCCTCTGAGGAAGAAAACCTTGCGCTGAGACACCTGAACGATTTGGCCACAACAGGGGTGCGCGTGACGCGGTACAGCAGAAAGAGCACTGCGATATTAAAAGAATTAACCATAGGATTATGTCAAAGTGCTTCCACTTGGAATCTCTCCAGAGATTCAACCATTTGCTAAAATCTGATGAAAATTTCCATTGGGCTGAGTGATCCCATCGGTGGGGTGCTGTATCATTTTTACAATGGCTATAACTATGGAGAATAGGAAATATTACTAGTAATTTAACAAAATTTTAAGATACCTTATCACTATAAAAATACTACAGGAATAGGGAGATTTTTGCACTAATTCCCCTTAGCGTTGCATTTATATTTTAGGGTAAGCCTTTTAAAGTATCAGGAAGAAGGCAGATTACCTCTATCAGGATCCTACCTGTCAACAGGATAATTGTTCTTTTCTTGAAACTATTCAATATTTTAATAGCTTATTAAATTAAAATGTAATGGTCGACAGATGATTATTATGATTTATTGGCTGTACCAGTTTAAGAGTATAACTGGGATATTTATCATAGTCTAAAGGTACTGTAAATGTTCCCATTTTATAAATCACATTTTACTACGCAAAAGTACCATTTTAAGAGTGAAGTAGAACTAGCCCAAGACAAAGACGACCGACGGTGCTGAGCTCCTGCTGAAGGGCAGCGGGAGCCGGTGGCTGAACAGCCACTCGTGCCTTTCGGTGCCCTCCGAACTGCCGAGTCACCCACAAGGCGAGCACAAGACAGCCACCGCGCTTCTCTTTCCCTTTGATTTTGTGCAAATTCATACGTGTTATTTTACTGAGCTGCCTGTCGCCACAGGAGAGCTTTAAATGCTGCCGAAGTCGCTTCCACAGGCTGCAGACTGCAGGGCAGCTCTAAGCGACCAGCAGTGCTCCCTACACTTTGCGGGGTTTAATTTCAATTGAATCTCCTGTGTCCGGTGCGAGCGTCCCAAAATCGTCTCTAAAACCAGGGGACAGGGCAGCCTCCTACCGGGAGGGCGAGGGTGCTACTCGCTGCCCACAACGACGATTTTGGAGCACAACCTGCTCCCTTGGCAGATGCCTGGGAGGCAGCCACAGGGCCGAGAAAGCAAGGCTCTATTCCAGGAAGGCGTTCGGTACTTTCTGTTTCTTACCTCCGTTTCGCTGACCTTGCCTATGGGATGGCACTGCTACGCAGCTGTGTGAACAGCTCAGGAGGACTTGGAAGTGCCTGGTCAGGAGATGATCTCCTCCGATAACTACGCCCTACTGCCAGCTACTACAGATTACAGCTGTTAGCTATTGCCATAAAGGATGTAACGTTTATTCTCAAAGTTCTGCCACCAAGCCCCCCAAAACCACACCCTTATTTTCTGCTGTCACCATTTTCTTTTTTCCCCATCGCTTTGATGGTGGCAATTAATTCACTCAGGCAGGTTGTGCATATTGGAATCCAACTTGTTACTCGAGTACATTATTCTCATTTTTGTAACAACAAAGATATTGATAAATCCTTTGGAGAGCGCTGCTCAGGTTGTGTGGCTGTTCCAATGGAGTGGCTAGGATATATGGAGGATACGTGCAGGACAGAGTTTTTCATGAGATTACACAGTATTTTCCTCTTTTTGGATTTCTAAAATATCCAAACTTCAAGGAGTTGTTAATGCTTTTCTTTTCTGATCCACACCTGTGTCAGATGTGGCAGAGAACTAAAAGCCTACAAAGGCTTATGGGTAAGCTAAAAACACGCTTCACATTTGCTTCACATTGTTTTAAGGGGCAAGCATCATGTAAAAGATTGTTTCACTCTGAAGTAAGAAATATATCCTGCTGGTGACGCTACCATTTACTTCACAGTATTCTTGGAGGAAAAGCTCACCTGCAGATGGCCGGAAAGCATTCCTGAAGACCCTTTTTCTTAACTAAAGATCCTTCAAGGCAATACATGATGATGTCCATAACCTTGGAAACAGAAGTTAAAATCATTTAACGTACTGTATTTTATGTTTCATAATAAAAGTTCTAACAGGCAAAAATAGAGAACTTCTGTACCTGACTGCATCTTTGATACCTAACTTGGAAATACAATTGGGATAAACCAAACAAGAACTGTCTTGCATATGATAAGAGTTTACAACAGCAATGGTACTGGCAGCTGGAACCAGAGTACCTGTAAACAGTTATAGAACAACAAACTACTGGTAAACATAAGCTATTGGAGCTCTGTAAGTAGCTCTGGTGTGAAAAAGGCCTCTGGGCATCAATATCGAAGTTACAAACCTGTTACATCATTTGTACCATTCTTCAAGAATATTCATCAGCATCAACAAATGCAACAGATAAAAACATCCACGTGATCCTCCCGGGCGTCCAAGTACCAGTGCAACGAGCACACCGTACCTCCAGCAAATTCTCTTGCTTGGGTTTTTTTCCTCCAACAATGCAATTTAATGCAATTTAAGTTTTTACAGTTCAAAAAATGAGCTGGGTGGTATAAAACAAATCCTCTTCGCACACAAAAGGGTTTATGGGCCACACAGAAAGAAATTCTACGATCTGATTCCAGGCCAACGCGTTATTCACTGTTGCATCAAACCCGTATCAAGCAGGTATGGCAGAACAGCCTTACCTCCACAAGAAGGTCCACGACATCGGTAGGCATCTTCTCAATGAGTATCTCAATGACTCTCAAGATCTCTCCTTTGGCCCGAGCAAGCGTGGTGGTGTGAATATTCTGCTGCGACTGCGTGTTGGCTGCGAGGGCAGTGTGTCTGTGCACCTATCAAAGAGCAGGGTTACACGTGGAAACTCGGACTCTCTAATTATTCTCCATCTGTGCCTACAGTTAAACATGTTTGTTACATTAAGAAAGCCTGTACCAGGCAGAATGTTTTACTTTACTTGAGACCTATGGATTATTTTCCCTGCCCAGTTACTCATAATCAGTAGAGCCACTAATGGTTATCCTTGGTGTAGTTTTTAAACAAGTGCTCACCTATTTTAAGTAATTCTTAACCTCACAAAACTAAAGGTCAAGATAAGCAAATGCCTGTTGGGTCTTGATTACATGATTTTCACATACTTGAACATCTATCTTCAGGCATTAGACAGCTGCTTTATAACAGGCTTTTTTTGGCTAGCCTCTGAACATGGCCCATCCCCTTGCTTTAGCTCAGCCAAAGCCCCAGGCTGTGGCAGACCGTGCCCAGCCTACACTGACCTCACAGCAGTGTCCCCTCCTCCTCACCGCCAAAGCCCATGGCTACGTCTCCACTCCCTTTTAATTCATACTTAATGGGGTCATGTGTGCACTGCTTAAAGAAAGCAGGATTCTACACATTGCTATTGGAAGTTTATATAACCAGGATACCACAAATTAAGACGACACAACTCAGTTAAATATTGGTCCTGACCTAAATTGTGGGCGATTTGGATATCTGCAGGCACACAAATATGACACTTGCTGTCTCCCTTTCTGGGGAGGAAGGGAGGGACACTGGATGTTCGTAAGCCCGGAGGCTCAGGGCTCGGAGGAGAAGCTGCAGCCGAGCTGACCGGCCCTGCTCACCTCCTTGGCGATGGTGGTGATGAAGGCGGGTGGTCTGGCGGTGGCGATGAGGGAGAGAGCGTGCCGCGCCGAGCGGGCAGAGTCGGCGGCCGGGCTCAGGGGCAGCCCCATTGTGATGCTAAACGGGCACCAGACAAAGAGGGGAGAAAGAAAAGGAGCATTAGAAATATAGAGTGAAAAGATTAGAAACAGCTTATAATGTCAGTTCAAGGTCAACGGGAGCACTCAAACAGTTAGAATATAATGGACTTCCAACAATGAGCAGTGATTAGGAGTCAGGGTGTTCTATCATCAAATACAAAATCGAATAATTAACCATGAAGATTGAAAACAGTATGTGCATCTGTCCGAAGTGTTAAAAAGGCCTTGTTAACAAATTATCTGTATGTGCTGAATACATATCACCCAACTGAGGACAAGGCAAATGAAGAATGTCTTCCCAAGAATTTATGGTTTATTCTTTTACAACATTTTAAACCCAGGCTGAAAAATCCCCTGTTCATAGTAATTCTCCTTAATTCAGCTAAGCGCTGGTTATACGAGGGTAAAACAAGAAGCTTCTTAAAGAACTAAAACCACCAAATCTATTCAGTTTCATTTTCTTTACTGCATGACTCAGTTGCAGCAGCATGATGAGATGACAGACAGCCCCATACCTTATGCTTTCTAATTACTGAAATTATTCAAATGCTCTTTAGAATTTCTAACACTGAGGTTTTTACTGCAGTTCTTTGAATAACAGTACGGGATTAACTGGCATCTAAATTTTCCATACACAGTGCTTTTATTTGCTATGACAAGATAAATTGAAGAAATAATAAGGTAATAACAAGTACCAAATGACTATATTAAGAAAAATAAAATCTAGTATTTGGTAATTGAGAGAATATGTACCTGGCAAAGAAGATACATAAGCTTATTTTTGTCTGAAAGCTTCCTTTCTTAAAATTGTACTATTTTAACCGCCATTGTTGCGTACGTCACAGCAGAGCCCAGTTTCGTTAGGCCAGCTGTACATCATCCAGCAATTCCACAAACCCCTCCTGCTCTGGTTACCAGGGGCCACCCAAAGCGTTCCCAGCCCACGGGCCCAGAGCCTCTCCAGGCTAACACCACCGTGCCTTCAGTAAACCAGCCTAATACACGCCGATGTACCTGATCTGTGTTTTAAGGCAGTTCCGACAAGACTACAGAATTCAGCAGCGCCCAGAGATCTGGGAAGAGCTGCGGCAAGGCCGTGTCTCAGCGCTGGCTTCGATGCGCTGCAGGCACGCCGGTCTCCCTGGGAGAGGACATCTCTCCCGGGAAAACTGCAGCAGCGCAGGGGGAAGAAATGCTGGGGAAAGAGCTATGGGGAAAACAGGGAAGAATGTGCTCCGATACGGAATCGGGCTTTTACAGAAGGGGAGGGAACACCTGGGAACCAGTCTGCTTTGGGATTAAGCTGAAACATTCAGCCTATCCCACAGAGGAAACTTCCTCTGAAATGACTATTGCAGCAAGGAAAGAGAGACCACAAACCAGTCTGCCAGCTCTGACACATTTCAAAGTTTTCCTGTAACATATAGTCTGATCTATCCTGCTGCTATGATCACACTTCCACCAAGCAGCAAGCAGTTGCCCTTGAAGTCTTTTTAAATTAATTAAAAAAAAAAAAAGACAAAACAAAAGAAAAATGGTTTCTTTTGGTCATTCCTGGTAGCAGTCCACCATTTGAGTACGCTGCAATTCCTCATGGATTTTGCTAAGTCATGAAAAATTATGTTTGAGAATGCACTGAAAGCCCTCCTCAGCTATCCCTTCTCTTTGCTATTTTACTTAGAGATTAAGTAACAGAAAATGTATTAACCTGTAAACAACATATATAGGTTTACTCTTCTTCTGTGGAGATGAAGTACCTTTCAGCGTACGACCACGTGCAGCAATCGCTGCTCCCGAGGCGCAGCGAGGGAGCGGAGGCTCCCAGGCTGCAGAGGAAGACTGCGGCTCCTGAACGCCAGCAAGCGAAGGCACTAACGGCCGACGCAGGGGCATCGAGTCTTACAGCAGTTCCTACACCTCAGCTGGCCAGATGACGGGTATATGCGAATGCTAAGAGCTAATCAAAGTGAAGCTTTTCATTAAAGCAACTGTGTAATTCAAGTGCACGTTAACAATACAAGATAGTTTTATTATATGAAAAAAAGATAAAATCTGCAGCTTTCTCTACTGTCATTGTGATTTCAAATGGTTTAATACTTTGACAGATGCACATGATATAAAAATACATTCAATAAAATGAAATAATCATATCTAGAATCCGCAGTTTCAGAAGAACACCACGCGTTTCCCAACGCCGAGGATGGCCCGGGTGGGGAAGTTATGGCTCATGACAAGGCACAAGACAGTGACAACAGAGCCCCAGAAAGCACCCTGAGCAGCCGCACCACCAGCATCCAGAGCCAGACATCTCTCGTTCTGCAGCCTCACGCGTCCGCGCGGCCCCGCCGCTGCCGGAGGGATTACTCGCTCAAGTCAGGGCTGCTGCTTCCCACCGCACTAATTTCACACATTTGATGCTATTGGAATGGCTGAAGGGGACCACTCTGCTCCACATCCCCCGCCTGCCTGCACTAGCGCAGAGGCTGCTGCCAGAGGCTCAGCTGCGTCCGCGTCGCTCGGCATACCTGGGAGACAGGGGCCATCAAATCTCTCTTTTTACTCCTCTGGACCCACTGGGCTGGGTGGCTTAGCCCTTACTTACACCTTAGAGGAGCCTCAACACTTCCCTAAACCAGAAAGCTGCCAGCAACCTCCATGGCAGGCAAGCCACAGAAAATAAAAGCAGACTCATGGAGAACAGTATAGTCATTCTACACTTCTACCTCTTTAGCATCTCTATATGCTTCCAAATTTGTAAAAACTGGTTTATCAGGGTCAACAAAGTTCATTCTGCTCTGCAAACAAAGAGTCAGACACTACCTGCTCTGAAAAGAAAGGAGGGAAAGGAGAAATTGAAACAACGTGAAAGACGTGGAAACCACAATACACGTGTCTTGTACTCCAGGGGCACCAACCCCCCACAAACAATACAGCGTCAGCGTTTCCATCAGGCTACGCCAAAGCCCAAGGAGATTAAACCCACAGGACTCAAAACGGCAAGAAAAAGCATCCGTTCACTTGTTCAAACTCCAGAAATATTTGGGTTAATCTGTCTATGCACCTTGTGACAATAACATTTGAGAGCATCTCTTTTTTCAGGCGAAACCAGTAAAATTATTTATCTTCAACAGAAGTTATTCTGCATTTTCTTATGCTAGAGTTTACTCTAGTTTTTTCCCCAACACTTCAAGAGACCACATGTGACAGTGTGAGTAAGAAAATAAGCGTGATGTGGCACTTTCTCAGATGCACTGAAAATCTCCTCTCGGGCACTATTTGACAGGGTTCTTCTTCCCCGGTGCTCTTTGACTGAAATTGTTTTTTATAAAGAGTAACAGAAGTTTACAAACCCAACTAGCTTGTTGCAAAGTCTGTTTATGCTCTTGTAGAGAATTTAGGTAGCACCTGGCAACTGAAGAGTGACTTTACTTCTTTAATTTAGAGAGAGGTGTCTATAGAGGATGACACATTCTCTCTCTCTCTTTTTTTTTTTTTTTTTTTTTTTAAAAGTGTCCTTAAATACAATTCTCTATGCAATACCTGATTTTATGTTGTGGAAACATACAAATTAAATACTTTGCAACAAGAACTTCAGGGTGGTTAATGCATTCTCTGCCAAATGAACTATTTTTCCAGAGCAACAACAAGATGAGGCATGGATCACCATTTTACAGACCTGAATTCACACAAATACAAACCAAATTTATTGTCATTTTCCTTCCCACTCCCCACCGTCGTTGTACGCATTAAAATTACTCAATCTGAAAACCAATAAAGTCTCTGCAACAATAAAGATGTCTCCATCGGCCTTTTACTTGTAAAACCATATTTGAACGTAACTGAAAAAATCCTGTACGGATGTTAGGGACAGAAGTGCTGAACCAGGTATCGGAGCCAGGCTTTCAGGGGGGCTCATTATCTCCCCAAAGCAATCAAACCCTCAGGCCTCGGTACTTTCTTCTCTAAAAAGGCTTGTGTTTCTGGCAGCAGCACTTTTCCTGACAGGGTGCTTGGTAGAGCGTGCATCTTCCTGAAAAGCACCAGGCTTTTGTTGCTTCATTAGCAGGGCGCAGCGGCGGCAGCATGCGGGGGGATCAGCCCGGCTGCCCGGCACGTCCCCGTTCGGAGGCAAGCCCTGCCAGATGGGACAGGCACACCGCTCCAGGGCCGGACAAAACCAAAGCAGGGGCAAAACTAGCGTACAGAGGGAAACGCTGCCTCTCGCACCCGATTTCTATTCTTGTAACGATGAGTTTTAGGACTTTGGTACGTCCAGCCAGCGTCGGCAGCACGTGTTGTGCCTCTTGTTGTGCCCCCCGACGTCGCACTGCGCTGTGAGCAGGCATTTGGGGAATCATTTCTGTACACATAACACAGACAAAATGGATGCAGCTTGCGCCGTAACAAGTGCCTTTAACACCAGAGACTATATTCCACCTGCAAATGACAGTAAAAAACTTGGATTTGTTACTGTATTTATTTGTGCTCTTGATTTGTGCCTTTTAGCTCATTTCTAGAAGGCCGATCTCAGGGGCCAGTACCCTGCATCATCATGCCCTCTCCCTTCCCAAATCCATCACCAACTTCCCCCACAGCAGTAATTTGAATATCTTGAGTTTTTTGGGAACCAATATACTATTTGAATAATGTTTTCAATGAAATATAGATTATTTTAACAGATAACTTGTTCACATGTTTACCACAGGTTATCACAACTTCAGAGTAACGTTTAGGTACTTCCCTACCTACAAAAAAATAAGGAAGATGCATTTAAAAAGCTGATTCTTAAAACAAGTGGAGAAGAACAAGCTACCTGGGTGGAGCTGTAGCTCATACCTAGGAAAAAGGTAGACGGAAAAGGTTCGATGGCAGTGAACAGAAAAGGTAGCAATCGGATCTCTACATTTCTTGACTTCCATAAAGCAATGCCAGAGGAAACTTCATGGGACTAAGAATGTGAAATTTCAGCATAAAAGGTGATGATCTTGATTAATCTGTCTTTACCAACTGGACTCCAAAGCAGGAGGCCGAGCACCGTCCCAGCTGGTCGCACAGAGATCCCAGAGGGACCTCACAGAGGACATGCTTCCCAGGGATCTGTCGGAGGGAGCAGCGACGGGGCCGTCTCGCCTTCCAGGGAAAGCCGCTCTTCTGCAACACGGACATTCGGCCCCTTTTCTCTCCTCTGGTTGGAGATTTCGCTTTGATGCTCCGCGGTCAGAGGGAAGGAAAAAAGGGAAGATGGGTATATCCCATCTTATTTAACAGAAACCTCTACATCAGTACACCTCAAAACCACTCTTCTTGATACAGGCAGCCTTGAAGAGCTGGCCGAGCGAACGGGAGGAACCAAACTCGCTCTGCAGCATAAAGCCAGCGAGCGCGGTACTCCTCTTCCTCAGCCCCCCGAGGGGCTGCAGGTGCGATGGAACACTGCCCTTCGTGTGACACAGCTGCGGCTCGCCTAGGCTGAGCTCCAGCCTCCTAGAATCAAAGGTCTAAGCCAGAACTGACATGGACACAAAGCCCTGCTATTTCCAGGTTTAAATCATCTCTGTAGTGGCAGCGTGCAGTAACATGCCACGTCACCTTTAGGACCAAGTACTCAGCTCACATTTCTCCTTTAAAACCCTCAATTTCAGCAACTGTTTAGGCTATGTTCTAAAAATGTTCCACCGTACTTGAAAACCGGGGATGTCTCTACTATATATCCTACGGCTCCACAGACAAATCCATAAGAATATAAAAGTACAGTAAAGTTTTCCACTAAAGACAACCAAAATTAATGAGATTTAGGCCTGATTATTTTAGTACACACACATCTATAAAAACATATAGATCGATGAGAACGTAGTTTGCTTATTTTGGTATGTTATATCATAATCTGTATCAAACTATTGCTTGTAATTCAAAGTGTGAAAGTAACGGACAGCAATGATCCCTATCGTCATCCATGCCCAGAAATCAAAGCCTAATAAATGCTAGAAAAAACCTCTTAATCCTCACAACTGAGCAGTTTCATTCGGCATGGCAGGCTAGCACAGTATAATCTTTGGGGACTAGGATGAACTGGGAGAGCGGAGGAGTTATAAATACCAGAGTTTTGGATAACAGCTCAGATATTTAATTCAGAAGGGAAAAAAGAAAAACACTGCTATTTTTTTTGGTCAATAAATATGAAGTGATTTTTTTTTTTTTTTTTTTGAAAAGCAGAAGCTTGACATAAAAGCTCTTTCATAAAACGTTCTTAACATCAGGGAGAGAAGCCAGGCAGCTGCGCGCTGTTATTGTGTACACGGTAAATCAGGCACAAAAAGGGGCAGCTCAGCAGGGCACCGGGAGGGTAAGATGCACACTTAACCCCCTGCACACATTGTTGCTCTGTTTCTTTCCATCTTCGTCCATCTGCAGTCAGTACTGTATCTGTCATGAATGTAACAGGCCATTTTCAATCTAAATCTTGTTATGGATTAATAAGCAAACACTTTCTCGCTTATTATGCAATTTATCATGATGAAAATTGCATTGGGCTCCTCAAGGCTACATGCTGATACATTCATTTATTCAGTGCTCGGTGGATAGAGAGCCATACTAATCTTTATGACAGCTATGGATGTAATCGCAAGACGAAAATGACTTGCCGAAGAACCGCGTTCGCTCGCCTTCTGTAAGTCTACATTTACATACCACAGGGCTTAGGAGATTCTCTGGGAAGGCAAAACATTTGGCTTCTTTTGTCACACTACAAGACATAATTGAAGTTCAGACGAATAACAATGTTCATCCAGTTTGTACATATTTCTCCAGAAACACCCCCCCAACACACGGCAATCATTCATTCTTTAAATCTTGAGAAAATTAAAACCGCTGCACAAAATTGGTCATATCTGCCTTAGTATAATGTAAAAGAAAGTCAGAAACCTTAACACCTCCACAGATAGACGATGCAATGCACACATGGTATTAAGACAACCCCGGTCAGTTCCCTGTTGCATCTAGCATTTAAAGTGTGTGTTTTTATAAACAAGCATTTGTAAGCACATTTGTAAAGTAAAATTAATTCATAATAGAGCAGTTTTCAGAACTGTAAGATTTGAAACTGCGTTCTAAGGTTAAATGCTATGGGCATGTAAAAGTGCTCAGTGTTAAATGTTATTGCTACAAGCAAAAGAAATTCCTGACTGAAATAGAAAAGTAACTGAAAATATAAATACACAGTTTAAGCACTTGACAATAATGCTTATAATTATTTGTAATCATAAGGATATTCTACAGTTTCATATGTTGCAACATAAAAAAGCAGAGTTTACTGTGATTTAGCAAACAATAGCCTTAGAATAAAACGGAAAACTGGCTAATTGTTAAAGGATTTTTTTTTTTTTTTAAATATCTGAAGTAATATTATTACAGCAATGCCGTAAACAAGAACTCCTGTAAGCTAAGCAAACCCCCTCCTTCTGCTAAGCACAGCACTGCACATGCAGCTGAATACCCACCGGACCACTGGAGGCCTACTGCAGTTTTAAAAGAGTTTTAAATACTGCAGACATTTCCTTCTCCTTGAACGTAAAGCTCCCACGCGCTTCAGGACATACCCAGAGAGCCCGACAGACATTAGCAATGCCATCAAGCAAAATATTACCTGATGAAAAATGAACCTCTGTATTTCATGAAAAGAAATACAGTAAAATTAATACCTAAATAACCAATTATGATGACCTCGGCAATTTCAGACACTAGATTCCCCCCCCGCCCCCCCCCAAGCAAAAACCTTGCGAAGAAAATACCACAACCCAGTCAGCCGTCTTCCTTTAGGAATGAAATTGTTTCCCCATTAATGAACGGTTTTTCAATTACTGAATGGTTTACAAATTAACACTTAAGGAACACCACTAATTAAAATATTATGTAGAAAGCACTACATAAATTAAAAATTAAGCATGAAATCTGTTAAGAAAACCTAGGGAATAGTCACACAGTGCTTGGGATGGCAGACTGAGAAAGCCCTCAAACTTAGTGCAGATTAGGAAAGCTCTACTGAAATAAAGGGCACCGTCGCGCTTCACACCGGCGGCAGGTTTTGTTTCTATCCTGCACGGAAACAGCCCATCAGCGCAGATGCAAAACGCAGAACTGCGCATGCAGGTAACAGCCTATGCGTTTAAGAACATAAACTTGCCCAACAACAAAAACATGCTGAGGTTTTATTAGAAAAAGTATCAATGATTTCTATATTTTATGTGATGAAAATTATTATTAAATTTAAATATTTTTAGTAACAGTCATTTTCCAAGTGGATGTCAGCAGAACTTTAATGCTACAGTATTAATTCACACTGACAACCAAATAAATATGAAATTTGTATTTGCTCAAGGCAATCCTCTACCTAGAGCAGAAGCTACACATTTTGTATGTCCTAACTGGGGACTAATTTGTTCCTATGCAAGAGCTGTGTACCTACGAATGAAAATTGTCTCAGCGACACTAATGTATATCCACTTATATTTTTCAAGGTTTTCCATTAAAAGCAGGAAGCTTGAAATAGCTTTCAAAGCCAATTATATAAAGCATAGTATCATTGTTTTACTTCATATAAACGGCTTACTGTGGCTGCTTCTTATAGTGACTTTTTATTTTTTCTTCATTTATACATAGAAATCAGAGCCTCTCCTTTTGCACATTTAACTGGTTTGCTTTTTTTTTTTCATAAAAACTGAATACAAAGTTGTTCAGATACAGATTTAGAATAAATTTCAGACGAGATGATTAATTTTACAACAAACAATAATAAAAATAAATAATATATTGCAAAATCCTTTCCTGTGCAAATAGTCCTGTTGTCATTAATCAGATTAATGGTGTAAAGACTGTTCACGTGAGAATCGGGGCCCCAGTGGAAATTTATTACATTTAGGCCTCAGATCATAAAATTCGTGGGTACTCAACAAAAATGCTACTCACGTCCTGCAAAGTTGCACACATTAAATAAATCCCAAATGCTAATATTCAAGAATCCCATTATCTTAACACAAAAAGGTAAGACACTACCTTCATTACACAAGTCATCTTAATGACTTCACTTACGCATTTAGCCATAATTATTTGATTTAGCCATAATTATTTGATGGCATGATTGATAGTACAAGGCACTATCACGTGTAACAACTTGCATGCATACTTGTGCATATGTAACTAGAAGTTGTACAATTACAGTAATTTTTAAGAAAAGGATCAAATACACACTGAAGAGTTCCATGCACAAAAAACCCCCCACACCACAAAAAACCCCAGTATTACATTTTTTCTGTGTATTTTATGTCGAAGTGTCAGACTTCCTTATGAAATTTGCCCCCCCAACCCCAATTACAAATACCTAATTGAAAAAAGATTTTATTTCAAAGAGGTTAGAATGGAGATACAGGACAGCATACCATATAAATCTTGATTTAGGACACTTTAATAAGTTGTTCTCTGACCCTCGAGACAGGCTCTGGTCTATTGAGTCTATGATTTCTTAGCCATCCTTACATCTACAAGTTACCATGATGCTATTAATAGCGATGCTGTTGATAAAATAACCACCTTTCCCAAATGTACTTTCCAAAACAATTGACATCCTGATGGGATGGCTTGTAAAACCATGGGAAAAAAATCCACGTATTCAGACACACTGGTGGAAAATACCTTCTGAAAATACTATTTTTACAGTTAAGAAAGGTTAAAAAAAAAATATTATTTTAAAGACAGACAGACATATTTTAGATATAAAAAAATGTTCAACTTGCTTCTTTTCTCAAAATGACTAGCAATATGACTGGAAGATTAATGCTGTGGAGCCCCAGGCAATGCCTACCAAGTGTCTGGTGTCTCCCAGTTTAGATGGGGTGACTCCCCGTGCCACGAGGAGCCGGCACCGCAGTGCCACGGCGCACAACCGACCAGGTCTCTCCCGCCGCGGTGAAACCCTCTCCTTTCCGAGATCGCCCACTGGAGCTGCCCGAGACTGCAAACCCAGCCAGACTGAAGCAGACCTGAAATTCTGAGTTAGGTGGTACTGGTTCAAACGCGAAACTTGGAGGAGGGAGTTATTGCTTGTCCCACCTTCCTGCCAAGTACCACAGCATCAGGATTTCAACCAACCGCTGCAAAACCCAGATCCGCAGGTCAGAAACGATGCCAGGGGTTTAGGAGCTAATAAGTGAGATACCTACTTCGCAAGCTGTTTCTCCGCATCCGCGCAGAGCTCCAGAAGGCCCATCAGCACGGCGGAGACGTCCATGTAGGGCTCCCAGACGGTGAAGCCGCGGCCGATGAGGTCGATGGCGGTTCTGCGGATGGTGCTGTGCGCGGGCAGCTTGGGGCTGGGCGGCTGCAGCAGCAGAAACGTCAGCGCCTTGCCTGCCGTGCGGAGCGGGAGAGAACGGGAGAGTGAGAAGAGCTGCAGAATTCATTTTGCCTTGTTTGCAAATATTCACTGTTGAGAAACACGTAGTAGGGAAACCTGCTCATAAGTCACCATGTCAAGGCTTTATCTCACCAAGAAAGTGCAGCAGCTTACGTGGGCAGGGTCTTCCCCACGTCAGCGAAAAGGAGAAAGACATGGTTCTGTGGGTCGGTTGTGGTAACTGCAGGGTACGTGACGCCCAGGGACTCCCCGTGCCATGGATTTCATACAGAATCCAGGACGGCAGCCCACAGCAGTCCTCAAACGCGGACACTAACGACGCTCCGGAAGGCAGGGGATACCAGTACGGACCGACTCAGGTACCCGGCACCCACGCTCCCGCTCAGCACCCCTGGCTCACGGACAGCAGAAGGCAGGGAGCCTGTTCTGGTAGCCATGAACACAGGATGGATGGGAAGCTGCGACCCCGCCAGTCGCTGCCTGCAAGGTTTTTAAAGCATTCTCAACGGCAACGAGGGCCGGTTTGTTACTGGAACGCATCAGTCTACACAGCACAGCTATCTGAATCAATCAGGCTCATGCCACACTGCCAGTGTTGAGTCTTAAACACAGTATTTTCACTACAAAAGAAATAGTACTAGGCATTTTTGGAAAAAATGTAAGTCTACATGCCTAAATATTGCTGCCTGAAAACTGTGCAAAAAAGTCAGAATAACTCAAAACTGAAATGATAAAATAAATCAAAGCGGAAATGATAAAAAAAAAAATCCTCCCCTCAACAGACACTTGCTAAGAAAACCCTGAAAATGTGTAATAGTATTAACATGGTAATAAAGTTTTCAGAAAAAAAGGTACATCATTTTGAAAGGATGTCTAAAAAAAACAAGCTTAAAAGATTAAACTTGGGAAAATATCGGTTAAAATAAACCATGTTGAGATTACACACTTCTTCATCAGTATCCTGGCTGCAGCTAGCAGCAGTTCACGCTAGATGCGCTTAACTGAGTGAGAAACAGCAAAAATAAGTCACTGAAGTCGCCAAACCTCTCCACTAAAACAACCGCGCGTTTCCAAAGGTGCCACGTGCCTGCCCGTGCAGGGGCTTAGATGAGGTGGCACAATCAGCTCTGTTCTTTAATTAAAATCCTGCGCTACACCATGACATCACCTCAGCAATCGGCAGAGATGACGTTTAAGTGAAGTACCTGTCTGGGGCCACGGCTGCAGCGGCTAACCTGCGAGAAGGACGCTCTCAGTGCTGTTGTATCCCCCCCGCGCAGAGCCGGGGGCGAGCACGGGGCGAGCACGGGGCGAGCACGGCTCCCCGGCAGCGGCCGCTCAGGGCAGGAGAGCTGCCGCCCGCGCTCTCTCCCAGCAAACCTCCGGCAAGCAGAAAAAGAAACGCGCCAGCAAAACACGTATTGACAAGCTGATCAACTGGGACAAGGAGCTGGGGGGATTTGCCTACTTGTCCTGCTCTTGCCCCAGTACGAGTCCAGGAGGAGAAATGGCAGAGGAGAAAGCCTTGGTGATAATCCAGCAAAGCTCCTTGGCCTGTCACCAAACACTCGGCAGCATCGGCTCCCAGCCCTGGGCGATTCGGGAACCAGATACCTGATTTTACAGCAAGCGAGCATCTTCCTTGCAAAATACACCTTCCTACTGACACCTCCTCTATGTCAGATGTGTAGGGATTAGTAATGCTTTATTTGGGAAAGGGAATGAAATTATTTGTAAAGCCATCGTATCACTCTGCCTCGGCATGTACAACGGGATGTTGTTTGGGACCACTTCTGCTCCCTGATCTCAGCACCTCCAGAACCCTGCCTAGCTCTTCTGCTAGGGGAACACTCGACAGCACAGGAGCACTTAAATAACAATACCACCCTACGTACCCGAGCAGAAATCTCCCTGATGTGGGGCCCACAAATAAGCTATATGTTGAGAAGAGTTGCCTGAAAGTTCACAAGGAGATGTATAATTTTCACCATTCCAGCATCGCACCTCAGTAAATGAGCATTAGACATTTATAAAAAAAGCAATTAAAACTGAGAATTGGCTCTCAAATAGGAAATGTACTCAGTCCGTTTTAGTCCATTTTTATAGACCCACTGCCAGTCTGGTCTCATGCATATCTTCCACATGAACTTTTTTTTTTAATTATTCCTACTATTGACGCAGTGCTCTCAGGTTTTGGGGCAGGGCTGTCGCAGCGCTGTGGTTTGAGCCGTGCCGTTTTCCTGATGCTGAGCACTGGTGGGTGAACAGGCAGCTCTCAGGAAAGGGCAGAAAGCGCCCAGTACCGCGGGAAGCTCTGGACCCCCAGACTGACGAGCTGCGCTCGCTTTTTGATCTGTAACTCTGTGTTTTTAAAGAATAACGATGGCAGAGGTTCAGCAGGAACTGCTGGACACGTCTCCACCTTTGAAGGACTCAGTATTTGGTGGTTAAGGTCAGTTAGAGATGTAAGCTCAAACATTTCTCTCTCGTAGGTGAAGGAACTGAATTCTGGGTCATTTCTGTTAGGTTTGAGTGCCCTGGCCATTCAGACATTTATGTTAAAGACTCTGCCATCAGCCCTGTCCCCTCAGGCCACCTCTTGAAAACAAACAAAAGCTGGCAATGGTCCCTCTCCTTACTGAAAGCCGCAGCAGAATCTAGAATTACAAGACAAATGAATTTACCAAATTCGCCAGGAGGATATCCAGGTTACTCTCAGATCGCCGCAGAGGACCGCGGGCAGCAGAGGAAGCCCTGCCTGAAAGGTACGGCCGTGCCGGTAACCCACCCCCAGCATCGCCTCCCCTCCCGAGGGCTGCAACTCCCGCATTTCACTATGGTTACCTCACAGCTCTGGTGTCCATCCTCGTTAACTCGCTCTCCCTCCTCCCCACAACGCCTTTTCTTTCTTTTCGAGAGAAATATAGCTTAAGGGGGTGGGGAGGAGAGAGAGAAATGATGTCCCAAACAGCTTCAACACACCTGAATGCTAATCCAGGTTCTGCACTTGGAGGAAATGTGAGTAATAATTTAATAGACTACTTTTAAATAAAAATAATTACAAATATATAAATGTGAGGAGGGCTAAACCAAGCAGCACTTCCAGATGAAAATAATTTATCATTATCTCTACATAATTAATTGTTTCGTCTTAATAATGTTCATTTAGCTTGCTATTGTGATAACCTATTGATTTTAACAGGTTTTTCTTCAGTTTTCAGAACTGTCCTCTATGAGTTGCTTGTTTTGTTTATTAAATAAACCGCCTGTCATTTTAAGCATTCAGAAAAGCCAACAACAGACACTTTTCCAGTCCATTCACATTAATCCCTTACACCTGTGTAACAAAAGAACTGAAAATTTCTTCCTAAAGTGCATAGCAGGCCATGAAGCTCTAGTTTGTGTTAATTTTATGTCTCAAGTATAAGAACCTTATTAAAAAGCGTGACTACTTAACCATTACTACAATGAAATATGCCTACCTTTTTCACAGGAATCCTCCTACGAAACCTCCTGCTGACACCTACCTTGTGTAAATTGAGCTAGGGAAAAAGATGAACTAAACAAAAGTCATTCTGCTGCCCGTTTCTCAGCCTGGACATCTTTGTTTAAGCTTTGACTTGGCTTAAATGAACGAATTAATATTGACAAAAACATCAACTAAGCTAATGAGTTGTTAGTTAAGGCAATAAACATGTCACATTAGAGTCAGCGCAGTAAAGAGGTAATTAGCCCTGGAAAAGCTCTGCTGACTGGGGCTGCGGAGAGCCTTTGCTCTTAACCTTTGAGTCCATTACGTGGAGCAGGACAGGGAGCAGCCGCGCCGATGCGCATCCCCGGACCCGCAGCCTCGCCCGCGCAGCGCAGGGCAGGTCCCTGCTCACGCCTGGCGCCGATTCGGCATCTTCTAGTGAGCCTACGCACTCGCACGACCACCAAACGGGCAAGAGAATACCTATTTACGGGTATTTTAGTAGAAGTTTCGGCCAACATGGTGATGTGACAGAAAAGATTCTCCCAAACCAGAACGCAGCTTGTGAGCGTGCTGCTCCTGCTTTCGGAAGGGCTTGTCCATTAATGCACATGGAAATTACAGGGGGGAATTGTCTTTCAGGGGGGTTGTCCTTCTTGCCGGAAATGTGGATAACATCATACTCCTTAAACGAAAAATAAAAAATCTGCCCTAGTAAAAACTAAGTTTTGATGATTTACCCGTGCCTTCTGTTAGAAGAAGTCATTAAGAAACAAACTGATAAAAGCTCCTTTCATTAAAAATTAGGGTGCAACTTAGCAGACAGAATTACTTCAAGCAGTAACTTAACAGAAACGTAGCTCAGGAAATGACACATTGCTATATAAATTTGTATTACAATATAATCTTGTTCCAGATGTTTCATTCTGCATTGGTACACGTGTGCCGCAAGCATAAGGAAATAAAAAAAGCCGTACAGGAGGCAATCCAGAGAGCAGAGGCAGCGATTTGTCCCTGGACAGAGCTGACCACCTCGTCAGCACAAGGGAGTTATCCGGAGTACCAAAACCAGACTGGATTTTTCTCAACCGGAAGAGAAGGATAAAATTTTGGACACAAGTATTGAAGCACTTTCAACATTTAGCATAGAGATTGCAAGTCTGCCAGTTCTCTGAAACTATTTCTATATATCCTCACGGGAAACACCCACGTGACAGCACACAGACATGCACACAAAAGGGTATATCCAGCGAAGAGAGGCATAGTTAAAAACCTGCCTACTTTTGCATGTGTTCACTTGAACACTAAAATAAAGGTTTGAGTCTTTGATCCCTATGTCGTTTTTATTAATGAAAAGGTGACGTGAATACTAAAGCTTATCCGTTATTTTCAATGCATATACCCGCTTGGATTTCTAAAATGTCTTTCCTTGCTGAATCTCAAGAGCTTTAACCGTATTACATCAGTCAGCATTGTTATCCCCATTTTGCCGATAGATTTTAAAAAATTAAATAATTTGCTCAGGAAAATCAATAGCGCAGGCATGAACGAGACACTGATAACTCTGATCCCCATTCTCATAATTTGCCATGAGATCAAGTTCCAACTAAATAAAAATGATGGACTCCAAGAATATGATTTAAATTGCTTTGCATCTTTTTCTGATTTTATGTTAAAAAAAGAAGTGAAGAATCATAGCGCTAATTTTTTTCAGTCTGCCCTCTCTCCCTGTGCCTGTGGGCACAGTGTTTTTCTACAAGAAACTAAACCAAATTGTGACCCTTTCTGGATGATACCTGTGTGAAAAGTCCACAGAAAGACAGAAATATAAATTTGGATAGCTGGGTTGAAAATCCATATCCCTTAATCCCTTCCTACTTCTAGTGCAGTGAATTTTTATCTCATATCTTCTGTCATCTTTCAGAGAGGTATAAAACCAGATGATATTTTTAGGCCTAAATTAAAAATTAACTAGTCATATTATTTGGAGAATTTTTTCTAAAGACATAATGATGAAAAGATTTTTTTTTTCCCCCATCACACTCAATGTCAAATTTCCTAATTTTTACAGAATTCATTTTCAGCTTTTTTTTTGGCCTTTAATATAATTCTGACACTTAAGTTTTTCCAGCTGAACTTATGCTAGGAGAGACTTCCTTTTTGCTGACGACCTCTTCAAGTTATTAAAGTACCATTCTCGCAACAGGTGCAATGCCTGCAACTTGTAAGGTAATTTCAGAATTGACATGAATACGTAGTTTTTTATTTCTTTTCAGAAGTACGGGCTTAGAGTATATAAGAAGCTAAGTAGTTACCGTGCATGACAGTAACGACACTGCATTTTATTCAAAGTAAAAATCAATTTAGAATTAAATTTGAGTTGCTCCTGCATAAAAGGAGAAAAGTGAAGAGGCTGAAAAGAAACAATCCCCAATTCCTACCCGTCAGAGCGAGGGACACCACTCCAATCTCGCCGGGGCTGCCGTTGTGCGCGGCGGTGCCGGCCGAGGGGACGCCTGGCTGGGGAGGGCAGAGGCATCATGTAAGGAAGCCCGGGCTGCTGTGCAGCCATTTTGTTCTGCAGATCAGACAAGAGCTGCGGGGTTGCTATCCGCGGCTCGCGCCCAGGCGAGGGCCGTTGGATTGCATCGCCGGTCGGTCGCCTTGCGCCGTTTCATTCCTATGCAACAATTCAAAACTAATTCTCAATATTCCCGACGCGGTAAGGCTTTCCGGGGGCGGCGCGGGCTGCCCTACCTGCCGAGAACAATAGGACGTTCGCTGCGCGGGATCGATAGCCCCCAGCCGCTCCTCCCAGCCGCCGTTCCCCTCACCGGGCTCGCTGCGCGGCACGCAGCCGCTGTAGTTTTGGCTTGGCTCTTCTGAGGGCTGAGGGCTATCGCAAATGCTCAAGAAGTAACACCGTTTTGAAAAATATCTAGAGAAAGGTATCCCTGCTTACTTTGTCAGTAAATGTAAATTGCTACCTGAGGCTCCCATTAGCTGAAAAAAGAGCAAAAGTCAGGATTCGCAAAACTGTACATTTAAAACGACATTTATAGCTTGCTATACGTCCCTCTTCTCGCTTACATGGAAAAGGTGGATGTTTGGAACGCAGTCGCTAGCAGGCGGGTAACCGCAGCAGAGCGGAGCGGAGAGGAGAGGCGGCGCACGCCCGCGGGACGCGGCGAGGCCCCTCTGCCGGCCCACACCGGCAGGCAAAGCGTGTCCTGAAATTTATAACCGCCTCTCAGGGTTTCGGAAATTAAATGCTTCCTAATCGAATGTGTTTCTGCAGCACATATATAACTCTGTGCTTTATTGGACAGTTAAGATTTCATTTTTTAACAATACAAGAAAAAAAATAGGGTTTTTGCCTCATATCTGATCAGAAAGGAAGTCTCCTCATCCACTTTGAAGACTTAAAAACATCAGAAATGTTATTTAATCTCAAGATTAAGATTTCCCCCATGTTAATTACGCATGTAAATTCTGGAAATTTAACAGGGGTTTAACAGGTCAGAACAACCAATCCTAGATGCAGCAAATTCCCAGCGTTTCTATTAAACAGCATAATATATATTGCTGTTTACATGAAGTGAACAGACAGCAAAGAATATGCCTACGTGGGGCCAGACGAACACTGCCCCTAAGTTGTTTTAAAATTCTGCAAGATTTTGCATAATCCATTAGAGAGACAAAGGAAAAAGAAGAAGATGTTTATAGTAGCTGGTTTCCCAGTCTTTTCAGTCTAACTCTGGCCTAGTTCAACCGACCTAACAATGCCATTTTTCTTCCTCTCAAAATCTGCAGTGGGGGAATCAAATGTGAAAGCAAGATCAATTCTGTTCCAAGACAGTAAATGAGTTTTAGATCAGACTTGTTTCAATTTATGGAGAGAATCCAACTATGCTGGCTTAAATGCATTCTTCCTCTAACTATGAAATTATATTACAGTACTATAGAAAGAGTAAACTATCATTATTTTAATCCAAAATTTGTTTATAATCTAGCAGGAAGGAGAAAGCCAATATGACTCGGCTCATAACTGTGCATTAAACTTTGTATTTTCATTCCTGTTAATTGCATAATTCCATTAAACCACACTATTTATTTTAATCTAAATTATATAATGTTATATAATTTAATGTTTTCTAAATAAAGCTATTTCCCTAAAAATGATCATCATTTCATAGGAAGTATCTGTTTGTTCCATCACAGCACTGACCAAACTATACGTTAATCTTAAAAGTTTTCTCCTGTTACACATACTTGTAATGAATTTTCTCAAACAGTTTGGACAACCCGTGACCTACGTAACAGTGGAGGATGCACAACATCAATGAAACAAGCCCACGTAAGAGTCAGGGATCACAACTTAACCTTCTCCATAGCACCGGTGTATGGTACATACACATACCTACACGAACAATGACGTGTATTTTATTCTCAGCCACTGCAAAGCCACCTGAGCAATACGTGGCAGTCCAGCTATTTTAAGTTGCTCCTTTCTCCCCAGGCTCTGTCCCCTCAATTTTGGTAGCAAACCTATAGCTAGGTCTATATTGCAGCTGATGTCATCATCATTAGGCTCTTTACAGGGCAACCCAGTAACTGATTCGATCAGATTTATCTTTGGAGAAAGTAAAACCTGAGTGACCGGGCATTACCAGAGCAAGGGGTTATGTTTGCATGTACTTGAGTAGTTTTGAAGATGAAATCAAAGCTCTCCACAGGCCAGGACAAAGGGTAAAAATGTCTCCTTTTCTTTCTGGCTATTGCTACGCATTTTGAATTACAACCCGTTCAAGCCATAGCTTGAAACAAAGACGCTGGCAATAACATCTCTTATGCTAAACTGGTAGCTACAGCAACAGAAAGATAACCACACAAGCAGCGATTAGTTTTCCAACACGTACATCTCCGAACCAGCTCACGACGGTGTCAGCCCAGCGCTGGTGCTGATGGATTGCTTCCCTGGCAGCAGCTGGCTGTGTTAGACATTTGAAATGGTACTCCCAGACAACGTGCCATCGTCTTTACGCTGCGGGGGACGCAAGGACTAGCTGAAGGACTGACTGAAGGAGTTGAGTCTCTTCTCCCTGGAGAAGAGAAGGCTCAGGAGGACCTTGTAACAGCGTTCAAATACTTGAAGGGCAGCTACAAAGAGGACAGAGGCTCTCTTCACATGGGGAAGACAAGAGGTAACAGGTGCAAGTTTCACCGTGAAAGGTTTCATATTGACATAAGAGAGTTTTTTTTATAATGAGAACAGTCATTCCCCAGAACAACCTCCCCAGGGACACGGTGGTGTCCCCATCGCTGGAGGTTTTCAAGATGCAGTTGGACAGGGTACCAGATAGTCTCATCTAGGCTCGCCTTCCCACGAAAGGTTGGACCAGATGATCTTTCGAGGTCCCTTCCAACCCAGGCTGTTCTGTGATTCTATAATTTTTACTGCTGTTCTCCGCAGCAATTTATTGCAACCAGCTGCAGACCATTATCTCAGAGACAATCCCCAACATGATACTCATCATACACGTTTGAGTTGATTATGTGCTCCTACGCCACAACATTTCACAAAGATGAATGCAAATGCTTATAAAACATAAAATTAAAGAAATCAGAAGTTAGCAAGGGATGTATATATTTGAACAAGATTTTTTTTTCTTTTTACATTGTAAATGCTAAGTACAGCCAGTTGCACAATGATGCAACTTGGTTGCCTATATGGAAAGGGCACACATATGATGAAAAGTTGGAAAATAACACTGATACAGTCTATGTAAAGCAAAACACTTCAAAATTTATGGTCACACATACGCACTCACATACATGTGAGGATAGGATGTGCCATTTTGGAGTAGATGAGAGACTGCTCATCCAATCTTATCACCGTGAGCCACTGATAGAGTAGCTATTAAAGAAGTTCCTGCTGTAGACAAGTAGATAGGGGAACTGCCCCAAACCCCCCAGGCTCCCACTCCCTAACTGTCAGCAGGCTAGACTGCACTGAGTCTAAGATTAAGGGTATACCCTTCAAGACACCCTGTATTCACTGCAGTTTTCACTACTCCTTGTATTCCATAAATGCTTAACCCTGCTTACATCTTCAAGCAACGAGTTCGCCAGGCCAGGCCACGTGCTTGGTGCTGGAGAAGCACCGTGAGCCTGGGGGAAGAGAGCGAGAAGTAAGAGGGGAGCCCCGGCAGCACCCCGAAGTGACTGTGCTCCTAGTGCTCACGTGGCTCCGGCAGCAGGAGCGCAGCGTGAGACCAGAGCCCTCCCGCCTGGCTGCTGGTACTTCTCTGAAGAACAAGGGCAACAAAAAGACAACTACGATTTTTACATGTTTCTTACTCAGCAAATCCCACCTTCTTCTGAACGAATGCATGAGCTCCCAGCAGAGACTATTAATTAAAAAAAAGGTCAAGAGAAACTCCAAAAGAGTTAAGAGAAATAATTTCCAATAATTATAAGACTAAACATTAATCAACCCATCCATTGTAAATCCAAATCCCTGCTAGTTGCCTCAAAAGCAATATTATGCCAATTATTTTTGTATATCTTCTCCCACATTTCTCCTTCCTAAAATGAATAAGCCTAATGTCTCACAGGTGTTTTCCTGGGTTTGCGATTATTCTTATCACACATAATCTGCAAAACGGTAAAACTGACTCCTCTCCTATTCTTTTAAGGCAAGGATGCTTGGCTTGGCATCTGCAACCCTAATGAAGGAATAATGTTAATTTGTATGATGAATTAAATTAGTTTCTGAGTTTCTCTTCCTCTCACTCATTACAAAGGCAAGCACAGGGTGATTTATTGACTTGTCACAGCTTATGAAGCAGCAGTTCATAAAAAAGGTGTTCTGAAGTGTTCTTTTTAAACATGCAAACTATTGATTGACAATGTTTGGGCACTGTTTTCTTAGATACAGACATTGAACAGCAAAAAGCATATGTGGCTTTGGTTTTCCCATTTGACATATGAAGAATATGCATTTCAAGTTGGTAACATTGCACACGAATAATGTAATTGAATCCTCAAACACACTATTGTTTGCTGGTTGTTTAAGGCCTCTAACATTTAAATTACATTTAAATACAACTTATCTGCCATGTCGAACACCATCTCTAAAGGTAACATTAATTTAAGAGCAGGTATCAGCCATATAAAACACAGCAAAATAAAACTACAATTTTTTTAGAATTTTGTCGGGGAAAGAATTCCTCTTTTCCTTTCAGCACAGCTATCCCAGCTAGAACACGTGTGGCCAATATGGAACGCTAAGACAGACTTTGCATGATCTATCTTACTAAAGACTGTTATTGCTTGTTGTGCCACCAATGGCACTGAGCGCATTTCATCAGCCTCCCAACCGGTTGACTATTTGTGCAAAATGGAAATTGTAATCAGATTCCAATAGAGAGGACCCTTCACCACCCACATCAGGAAGGAAAGAATGAATCTCAGATAATATGCCCGATCATAACGCTCTGCGGCCAGAAAACATCTATTGCAATTATGAGCCACAGCTGCAAAATATAAAAATTAGCTAGCACAGCAAACAGGTAAGCATCCCCGCTTTCCGTTCTCTGTTACCTGTCCCCGGAGCCAGAGCTATTCCTTCCTTCAGATATGCATAGTACTGGCTACATCAGTTCTATTTCTCCGACAATAAACTTCTTAACAAAACCCAAGCAAAACAGCTGTATAAACAAAAAAAGGATATATATTTTTCTGAATTGATATTGCAAAAATTGATATTACAGAAACTCTCTTAGACATTCAGATACTCCTAGGCAGGGCCTGCTGATAAAGGCAGTCCCTGCGGGGGACGGGGAGGCGAGGCGAGCCCAGCTGACGGGGGGGGTACCACCTGCTGCTGCCTTGGGGTGGCAGACGGAGCAACCCCGGCAGATCTCAGCGCTGAGAAACGCTTGCCACTGGACTGTGATCTTCACAGAAATGCTGTTTCTAAGGAGCGCAAACGCATGTACGCTCGCCAACGTGGAAATAAAAACCATTCAAATTAACCACGGCACATCCCGCTAGCCTGGTATTACATTTACTCGGGCAGGTATTCTCCTCTCGAACTACAGCTGCTTCCTGTACATACGTTTCCCTCGGGACATTAAAACATACAGCCGGAAGCCTGAAGTCCTAAGAGCTGAAATCAGGAATTACACACCGCACAAACGCTGCGAGGTTTTCAGCAGTGTTACATATCTCACCCCAGCTCGAGGAGGGGCTGCGAAGAGCAACGGGAACGGCTCTGGGACTGCACCTAACCCCAAAGGGCTGATGCTGATCCCTCAGGTCCCCCGTGCAACATGAGGCACTTGGTTGTGCAAGGCGCATTTTGGAGAATCAGGGGCTGAAGCGAGACGTGACTGGAGTGGGGAAGAGGTTCTGGGACGTCAGAAGGGAGCTCTTGTGCCTGGACCAAAAAGAGAGAATCCCACTTTAACTGCCTCTTACCATAAAGCACCGTAAGTCCAGACCGCCAAACGCCACCGGGGCTGTGCTCTCCGTACCTTTCCGTCGGACATCAGCATGATCCCTACACCTGCCCAACCACCCGTTTTCACAAGAACTGCACAAGACTAAAATCTCCAACGTTGCTGGCATCAGCAGTGTTTTCAAAGGGTACCAGGGGGTGGCATGCTCAGACCAGCAGCAAAATCACACACATTTCGTTTTCTTAGGAAGTGGCTAATGTGTGTATCTCCTGTGACACTCTTCGTTGTCTCAAATGTCTGCATTACCCTCGCATACTTCTACATGAAAAACTTCCATTCCTTATCTGTAAAATGGGAATAATATTGCCCCTCTAAGTTTTAAAAAACCCCGTTCATATCCGACACATTTGTAGAGCAGGTTTTTCAGGATATTTGGTACTACAGTGAACCTTTAATCTTAAACCAGCTTTCCCCAAGACCAACTGGCTCCTGCAAACGCTCAGCTGCCGGCAAAGCGGACCTGAGTCCTGCCAAGGGAAGAATGCGGGAGACGGGGATTAACCCGTGGAGCTCGGCACGGGGCCCGCGGGGAGCCAGGCCCCAGCAGCAAGCGCTTCGTGCTCCTGGCCCCGGGGACGGGCCCCTCCGCACGCGTGACGGGGTGAGCGTGGGGATTACCACGAAACTGCAGCCTGCGACAGGCTGCGACGCACCGAGGAGCAGGGCTGAAGGCTGAGCTTTAGCTGCTTGGATTTACGACCTCGGCGTTCGTCGAACAAGTCTGCGTCCCCTCTCCGCCCGCGCACAGCGGCGCGCAGCCCGGTGCCGGCATTGCTCCCGCGGCCCCGCAGGCTCAGCTCTCCCTCGGGCACCCTCCCAAGCCTCCGTCGCTGGATTTAGCCTCTCCCCGCGCCAGCTAAGGACGCTGCTCCCTCTGCTCGCGTGCTCCAGCACGCTGGGTCCCGCAGTACCGCTTCCCGCGAGCGGCCTGGAAAAAACAGGCTGCTTTGGTTTCTTCCCCCAAAGACAAAAATGTGTTCTCTGGTGGAGGTGTCCGCATTTTGTCCAGCATTTCATACGAGAGCCTGTGCTCGAACATTTGGAAACAGAAAGCAGATAAAGGTCCATGGAGACAAACGTGGTTACCGCCGGCCGTCACCAAGACCCTTCTCGGCAGGTCTGACACCCTCCTGGGGAACGACCCGGCGCTCGTCTGAGCAGCCCGCAGGACTCTGGAAAGCTGAAGTTGCAGGAAAAAATACAGCATCTTGAATTTTTATTACTCCCAAATGGGTTATCAGTCACAAAGCCGAGCCTTCACTTACGGAGGTGTACGGACCGGTGGAAAACGTAACTGACGGGGACGTGTTTGCTGCTCAGCCTTCCTCATAGTCGAAACACAAAGAAGAGAGGTTTTAGTTTGCTGAGATACAACCCATCACAATAGCCAGGATGTTAAATATGCAAAAAGAAAATCTTTGATTAAAAGTGTATAATTCAAATCACTCACCATCTAAAGGATTTTGGGGAAAAAGGTGAATTTAATTTTTCAGATTTGATTTTGTTGCTGAAGCTAAAAAACAGATTTAAATTAGGGCATAATATCTGCCACAAAGATTGACCATTTTCTGCCATACAGATTGTTTTTTCTAAATATTATCTCTAAGGCTAAGCTATAGATTTTCATAAACTACCATTTTTCCATTTTTTTCCCCACCCCTTCAGGGACAAAATTCCGCTCAAGACACTGATCTAATCACACCAACTCAGAGACAAAAAGCATACTTTAGACTTAGTACACTGAATTTCACAGCACACTGACTGAAACGTACAGATCCAAAAAGGAGAATAATGTCACGAACCACAGGAGCCATGCAAATCTGACTAGCTTTCTGCATAAGTGATATAAAAATACAGCCAACAAAGTGGCATGCACTGCTAACAGGCTCATTGTGAACAATAAGATCAGTTTTTTGCTTTAATCACACCGTTGTGTTTTTGTTTAAATTAAGTTACTGAGCCAGTTTGCCTAATTTGCTCTGAAAGGCTGCTGTTCAGGTGCTCAGCTGATCTATTGCTTCTGTAAGCGATGATCCCGAGCGCCCGCTCGTCGGCATTAATTGCTGCTGCCAGCTCAGCCTACCGGCTCTGCAGTAGGGGCATACAATTAGCAGGGAGCGACCTCCTCCTCACAGGGCTTGTCTCCTCCTTGCCTGGAGTGGCGACTTCAATATTTTCACCATACAGAACTAATGGATCAAAAGCCATTAGAAAAGGTTACAAGGTAGTTGATGGAGTAAAAAAAAAATCCTGTGTTTACCAAGAGTCTCAAGATTACCCCCATGTTAAATTCTATTTTCAGATTAAATACATTTGGGATACTATACAAAAATCTGGAATGCTGGAAATCCCAATTTAACAAAACACGTGAAATACCTGACTTCACACCCCAAGTAATTTTGTGCTCGCTTACTTTTATTGTGTGCCTACATATGTGTAAAACTGGATTGCAAAGCCACAGTGCATCTTGAAAGGTAAACCTCTAACATACACAGACACAACTCCAGTAGCAATAGAAATATTGTGAAAAATAAATATATCACTTAGAAAAGGCATTCATAGGCTGCAGTGATGAGACTTTTAGAAGATACTACTGAGTGGTAAGGCCTGAATATCAGGCAGTAAATAACACAAAAAAGCAAAAAATCCAAAACTGGGGAAAATAACAAAATGTGCAATATCTCATCCACCGCACACGGCCACACCTGAACTAGAGACCCGACCGGTGATCCTCATCGCACGCTGCTTGTCCCCTCCCGCGCTGCCGGGCTCACCCCCACCGGGCGCCAGCGCTGCCCCCGTCCTCAGGTCTGACAGATCTCCGCGGGAGAGGACAGAAAGGGACGAGCTGGACACACACCTAATGCGAAAGCTACTTCCCTAACGGCAAATCTCTGCTTCAAACGTGGATGTGCTAAATTTCCAATGTTATTGAAATTGTATTTCCTTTGAAAAAATAAATATTTTCTTCATCCTAACCTAATGACTCCACTGTTTTGGCTGAGGGTTTCCAGAGACATGGCTGAGCAGTCTAGAGGTAGCTGCTCAAAGGTGTAACATTTTGCAAACATGGCTCTGTAATGGAAAAAATGTCTTAACTCCAGGCAGTACAACCCTACACAATTATGCAGACACGTATATTTCTATTTCTGTTCAGAAATTTCACTTGCTTCCCCTCCTGCCCAACAGGCAAGAAGATCAGCTGCTATGAATTTGGGACATCATAATCAAAAATGAAAAACGGTATCACGAGCCTGCGTTAGGAACCTAACCGCTGGCTAGCTTATTTAATCCAGAAACCAGCAGAACTGGAGTGACTGCCATGGATTATGCAACGTGCTAACCCTAAAATTCGCTTGGGAAGGGGGTATGCACATGTAGCCTGCAAAACCAATACAAATAACTCAATGCCATGAACGTGCTGTCGCATATGACACTGATGACACTGACTGAGTTAAAGGGCAAAACACTTATCATTAATAACTATATTGATGGCACGTGCTTTGAAAAATACACAGCATTAACAACAGAATCAAGAATTTTCATATTCAGGACAGAACAGACATTCAGATTTATCAGCCCATTAGCTTTATAAACACAGCATTAGCTGCAGTTTAAGTGTGATGTGCTGCATCTGTAATGAGAAATTCTTTGGGTGGCATTTTATAATTAAATATCTCATGAACTATTTGTAAGGTCAACAGAGATTAATGCAGGATGTCAGGCAAGGTCACTGCGTGGCTTTCTAGAGAATTCCACCCTCTCAAAAAGGGTCATAATTATTATTTTCTTAAATACAGTAAATCACAATGTGCACAGTTTATACAGCAAAAATTCTGCATGCATTAACAGTGTAAATGAAGTAGTAATTCATTTTGATAACTTATTTTGAAATGGAAAATATTGTGGCTTTAAACTACATGCAATTTCTCCCATTACTCTGGATGACTCACAGCATATAGTTTCAGTACACGATAACAAAATAAGATCATTAAAAAGGTATCACACCTCAGACTGAAGGGGAGGAGAGGACTTACAGAAACGGTTTCTGGAAACGCTGTCACACAGGTGGCCAGCAGAAAGCTGCAGCAGCTCCCAGTTCTCCCCCACCCTGGCATCGCCCGTAGTGAGCGGGGGGAACGAAGCTGCGCTCGTTCCAGGAGTGGCTACAGGGCAGCCACCCAGCACCAGGCTTCAGTCAGCATGTACCGCATGCTGCAGCACCAGCAAGTCAAATGTACACTTGAAATTGAGGAAAACCAGTAATTTCTTTATCTAGGTGTTGCTGGTTCACACTATCACGTCCTACAGCCAGCTTTCACAAGACCAGACTACACCTTATCAACTCTTCATCTGTTCTGGAGGGCCAAAAATATTTCCTGTGTCACTGGAAGAGAAATAAATAACTGTATGCATTTTACTATGGTGTCTGAAAGTTATAATAGGACACGTATCAAAGAGAAAAAACATAAGTCTGATCGCGTACTAGGCATTTTGCTTTTGCTTGTTCAAAGAACTGAGTTTCTGAACACCTGTTCAGTTTTCAAAGTAACTCCTTCTGCAGTATTACATATGTGGAGCAAAGATGAGAACGGCCTTTCAAGAAGTACAACCATATAATGAAAAAAGCATCCTGAGACCAGCATTTCCTGGCCAGCGACATTTCCGTTCCCAGCGAGTCTTCGCCTACCCTGTCCCGCTTTGGGGGCCCTTGCTGCGGTACAAGCCCTGCACCGCGGTGCTGGGGACCAGGCTCACAGGAGGGCAGGGCAGACCTCCAACAGCACACGTCGGTCTGGGCATCACGCTGACGCCCTTCTACTTCACGGCTATCCAAAAAACCCGCTCTGGGTGAGATGCGGCACAGATGGGTATGGTGGAAATGCCTCAAAACGAAGCTGTTCCCAATACCATCGCTGCTGTTGGAGGTACTGGCATGTCAGGCCTTGGACATGGCCAAGATTACCAGCTAATTCATCTGAGAGGAAGAGGAGTTCGTCTTGCAGAAATTTCCAAAGACTTCCCCAACTTTCCCCACCTGAAAGAGTATAGCTTAAGAATACTTCAGGCCTACCACATACAAATTCAAAGGGTTCTAAAACCCTTAAGCAAATCATTATCCCCAAAGTTCATTAGTGTTCTCTGCTCCCTCACTCCCCTCCCTCAGGTAATTAACTCCTGCCACTGAGGAAAGCCTGAACTTCCCCGCTCAGGCTTCCCGAGCTCCTCCACACAGGCAAACGTGCCCAGATCTGAAGAAAGGAACACTGTCGTTATGACCAAGTTTTCCAATTCAACTTCCTCTACTTGAGCAAAATATGTGAAAAATAGTAACCCCTCACCTCTGCGCAACTACGACGTTTTCTGTGGGTTCAGGGCAGGTCACACCACCAGGACAGCAATACCGACTTTCAGCAAATTCTTACAGTCAGGGCTCTACGCAAAATGTGGTGAAGATGAGCAAGTTTACTGCTAATGCCATCATCAACCAAAAGTATAACCCAGTATCTCCTCTATCTTTTTCCCTCCAACTAGTCTTTATTTCTGATCTTCCTCTGGCTTTTCATCCACTTCAAATATAACTTTACGGCCTTGATCTAAGTTTTCAGCATTTAGCATGTCAAGCTTCATCTACGTTAAAGACTGAATTTCAACTTATCAGTCAGGAAGACAGGTGCGCAGTGTTTCTGAGACTATGATTAACAGGCATTCAAAGCTGAAGTTTATAACTCTGCTAAGCCTAATGTAACAAAGATAACATGCAAATAGATAAACAAAGACACTGGAGGAAAGAATCTGCGGGGATAAAAGATGGGTCCAAGTGTCTCAGCCATGCTTCTGACAAAGTGACACCACCAGCTTCGGGCTCACATCAGACCTGTACAAACTGTGAGAATGGCAAAGACAAGGTGATTGAAATGATCTGACTTCTCTTCCATGGAAGACTACACAACGTTAGGCTCGATAGCCTTTTGGAAGCGAAGCGTAAATGAAGCAGACTTCACTTGGGGAGCGTGCCACTGTAAAACTGGAGAAGACAAAGCTGATCTCTGCTTCACCAACAGCTTCCAAACAATGTAGAGAGCACTCTGCGCTGCTTAGAGCCTAATAAAGATGTCAGCATCCTCTTACTTTAGGAAACTCTGAAAGACAACAAAGCTTACTTTGACCTTGTGCCCAAATATGAGTCTGGAAGGATAACAAGTCTGACATCCTCACACTGTAACAGAAAAGCAGGAAAAAACCTGTTCTGGCCACCTGAGGACAGACAATCCCTTGTGCTGGCTGATCCAGAGCCATGGGAAAGTCTTCTCCATCCTTTCATTTCCTAATACCGTTTGAAGAGAGAAATAGCTTAGAAACTTGAACTGGGCAATAATGCAGAACATACGAGAAAACAAATAAAGACCCCCCAAAACCCCTCAATAGCCCCAGTTTAAAAAAAAAATTAAAAATACAAGTATTTAAAGCAGGGTTCTGTATACATACAAGAAACTGTAAAAGAAGAGGAAGGAGAGAACTGCCAGACTTTTTACCTCAGTTTGCAAAGGGCTGACAGAATACCCCTTTGCAAATTGAAAGCAGTGCATCTACAAACGAGTTGTATGAAGATGGCAGTCAAAAAAAATGACCGACATTTCCCTAGGTTTCTCAGAAATATGAGTTGGTTTGTGAAGTGCTGCACAGCCAACCCTACATATCCACACTGTCACAACCAGGACTGCACAGGTTTCAGACGTGAGGACCGTGCTGTGCTTGTGCTCTCTCAACCAGCCCTTCCTTTGCCTTTCAAAAACCAGCGGAAGACACACCATTCTTCATGGAAGATGAATTTCCACCATCTACTGCATGGAAGATAGAGGTTGTGCCTACACCAATGACTTCAGCAGTGCTCTACAACGTTCTTGAGCTTCTGACCTTCATCTTCTACAATTCAGTTGAAATGGCTGCTGGCTCAGTGCTGTTGCCTGCCAGCTGACACCCTCCCGCACAACTCCTGGGCACGGCTCAGGCTGCGCGAGGCTGCACACCACCACCTTTTCTGGAGGCTAAGGGAATTTACCAGCATGGGTGCAAACCATCCCATGCCAACAGGCCTCAACAGAAGGGAATGGTCTACGATATGTTTAATCTGTTAGTACAGTAATAAAGCTATGTTTACCTCTTGTTGTTATGGTATTACATTACCACATAACTAAAAATGCAGCACTTTCCCTGCACTTGATCAAAACAAAACCGTAAAACTTAACATCATTATGAAACTCACTATCTGCACATTTTTGAAGGAAAATGAGTTGGAGTAAAGGAATGACTAGCAAAAAACAGAATGAGTGTTGCACCTTTTCTGACCAAAAGTCTTTGCAGCCTGATACAGAGACTGGGAGAGAGACTACTCTGCAATACACAAAGGCAGAAACATAAGAAATTAACCCAACACAGAGCATGTCCTCAATCACGCTGTGGCAGACAAGGCCTCCAAGACTTCTCGTGCTAAATGGACAGAATACCACTCTGAGACAATCAGCGCTCCTCCGAATCATTTTTGGGTTTGATGTGCTGAACAGTGCAGCTCATGCAACCAGGGCTCCAGACAGAAGGACAGTCCCTCCCTTTTATCATTATTACCAGTCCTCGCCAGTAATAGCTTTGAGCTGAGACAATACACTGGTTTTCCATTATTTGGTTTTTTTTCCCTCTTCCTTCAAAGGCACTTGGGCATCAGGTGAAGACTGAACTAGTGCAAGAGAAATCCACCGCTGTGGAATTATTTTATCACTAACCAGAGAGTGGATGTTTTTTCAGGCAATAGGGACAATGAGTCTGTAGTGCTTCAGAGAGATCCTACAGAGGTGACAAAGGGGACTTTTGCCAGACTCCACATAAAACAAACAAATACCAGCATGCTCAGGAATCCGGCCAAAATAATTGTATGAACCCAGGGCGCTGTAGTTGCATTTACTTCTACTAGATTTTGCAATATTAACATCGAGGAGTCAATGCATAGATATATCACCATCTTAGATAAGATCACATTTACTGCTCATAGTGAGGATAATTACATCAACACTGCAGTACTGATTTTGATACAGGACCAGAATGTTACACTTTATATAGCACACCCTGAATTCCACCGTTTTCTATTAAACGTATCTGTCTGATTTTTACATCAGACGTCTTGCATGCTTCCCTGTGCCCTCATCTCTCCTCATCACCAAGTGCGTTTTTCTATAGCCTACTGATCCACATCCCAAAACGTATGTCTGTGAAGTACGCAACCTTGCCAGTGCTCAGTTAGAAGGGGAACGACTCCAACAAAGGCAAGACCTACCAAGTGCTGAAAATGAAGATTAGTCAATGGAAGAGGCAGGACCAGCATGGACGGTCCTCTCCCTCTCTCTCTCTACTAGCCCGAGGAATGTTTTCAGGATTAAAAAAAAAGAATTACATAAATGCAGTCTTAAATGCAAGCATTTGGGTTTAATGGAGGAGAATAAAGGATGTCAGAATTTCAGCAGAAGTGCTGGCCGAGGCCAGAAAGCGCCAGACTGGTTCTCCCCCGCGGTCGGTGCCTCCCTCCCAGCAGCACCACTGCAAACCCCACACCCAGTCACCAGCTCCACCGCTCCGTTCCACTCACTCCATCAGCACAGACTTCTTGGCAGCCTCTTACTGCGGTGTTGCTTATTGTATGTTCAAAATTTCTGATCTTTATCTTTTCCAGTGAAAGGATATTTTAAATGAATCGGTTTGTACTGAAAGGTAAATAACGCCCCTTCCTGCCCGCCCCCCTGCCCCAAACACCAGAGCAAGGGAAGACAGTACCCTGGGCTACTCACACGTATGCCTTGCCAAGGAATAATTTGATCCGCCGCTCGTCAAACCAAATCCCTCGGGAATTTGACTGGAGCTACGTGGCCGAGTGAGAAGTTTTGGAGGTTCGATTTCAGCTCCAAATTCTGCCCCGATCACCCCCAGCAGGACGATGGCCGTGGCTTGCTTCCGTCTCTCTTCATAGGATGTAGATATCTTTTTCATTTGTGGGAGACCAGACAGACAACCTGAAATGAAAAGTAAGAAATATAAGAAAAATCAAAAGCAGGGATCGTTCTTTAATACTCCAAAAAACATCGTGCTTCCCAGAGAAAATAAAAGAGGTTTCCGTTTAACTTAAATCACATCTTCAGGACTGTTACTGCCCTTACCAGGGTTTTCAGCTGCTGGAGATGATTCCATTTTACTTCTCAAAACCTACAACGCACAATAAAAGTCTAAACACCACCTATTGCAATAGCTGTCTTGAATGATACCCACCTTTAAAAACTGTCAAGATCTCACAGAAAAAGACAGCCACCAGAAAATTGTCTAATTTCAGAGTTTTATTTGTTCAGCTAATAAAAGGTCTGTACAATTCTGTGTTTGTCTACTTTTTGTGAAAGGCAATTTTTGTTTTGCTTCTTGTTAATTTTACATTTGCGTAACAAGTTGTGATTTTTTTTTTAAAAAGAAGATGGATTTTTTTAGGAGAACTTATTTGTATTATATAAAAGCATCTTTTTATTTTAGGATCCATCACCACATTCAGATTCTTACTGAATTTTAGCTAACAGTATATGCCATTAAACCAAACTAGTATTTTTGTACACTAGAATGTTACGTATGGTATTTCAACACACATTCTTAAAAACAGTGAAAAAGCCTCACTGTACTATGAATTTTAAATAAAACTGAAATTTACATTATTAGTCTAATATAGCCTGGGAATTTTAAAATTCACTAAGCAGATGATTTTTTTAAAATTATTTTTGGAGAAAAGAAACAAAGCCTTAGAAGAAATTGACTGGAATGAAAATACTGTGTTCATTGACTCTGACAAGTACAGTTCACTTTTACCTATAATACTAACTCACCGCATGCTAGGAAATGCCCTACCGTATAGTCTACAAAAATAATGAAGTCTTAATCCTTCTTACAGCACACCGCTGGTAAACCTTTGCCGAGAAGTCGGAAGGCACCACCTGGCACTGAATGAGACTTATCGGGCTTGCAGATTAATGAAGGCTGAATTAGCGAATTGCACTGTACGTCTCTCTCTGCTAATGACATTCGAGTGGCTCGACGGGAAACGGAACGTTACCTACAAGAAAGCTAACCACGTTTTAGAAGATCATCCTTGTTCAGGCAACCATGCCGCGCCTGTGACAGCGATGTGCCAGCCAAAAGGGAGAGAAAAACAACGGAAAGCTTAACAATGGTAGGGGAGAAAAAAAACAGAAAGGAAAAAAAAAATCAATAGGAACTGCCTTCAGAGAAAGAAGGATGAAAATGGACTGTAACAGGAAAACAAAAAATGGAACAGTTTTAGTTGTTCAGCAGTCGCGTGTCCCGCTCCCGCCATCTGCAGACACGGGTTTCTCGTTAACATTTGCATGGAGCCCGCTTGCAGGTCGGGCCTCACTGCAGCCTCTCCCCCCGCGCCCGGGGCGCACCAGAGCCGCGAGCGGGCGCAGGGCGGCTCCTGCACACCCCGTTTCCCGGGGTGCCCCCCGCCGGAGGGCACCTCAGCCGGCCGGCGGATGACGGATGGCGGCTCCCTCCCCGTCCCTGCGGCCGCCTCCAGCCCAGGTGCTCAGAGGGAGCCCGGCGTGACATCTTAGATCAAGATGAATTGGCACAAACTCCTGATCCAAGATTGTTTTATACCATTTAATTTAGTTTCTTCCCCTGCTTGGATGAGCACAGCTCTGGTTATGGATTTCTATTCTAATGTGCTGCAGCAGGCGCGGGGAGCAGGCAGCGGAGCAGATGCTGGAGCAGGAGACCGCGGGATGCTGATCAATAGGCGAGGCGCTGACCCCGGCCGCGCCGCCCGCGCCGGCCGCGGCTCCCAGGCGAGGAAGAAAGGAAGAGCGAACACATGTGCTGCTTCCAGTAGGAAATTAAACCGCGGGGGCACTCGGAGGCTGCGCCCTCCCCCGCCCACCTTTCACTTGATTACAGCAGTATGAAGTTAACCCTTCGTTACAGCCCAGCGGACGGATTTCAGAGCATCCTTCGAATTACGGGTCTGATTCAACAGAACTCTCACATTTCAACTTCCGACAGCAAATACCACGCTAGCGGGCACCCGCAGGCTGCGTCTCACCCCGCGCCTCCGCCGTCCCAGGGACGGACGCGAGCGCTGTCCTTGCACAGCACACGACCACACGCTTAGTCCGCAATTAATACAGGATCCAGCAGGAAAACTGCCGGCCCCGCAGCGGCACGGCGCTGGGCGCCCGGCGCAGACTCGCAGCTGAGCTCATTCCTACCGCTGACCCCGCGACTCCAGCACCCAGATGTCGAGGAGATAACTCTTTGTTAACCGAACAATAAATTCCAACCAGAACAGGGTGGGAAATATTCTTGGAGTGTTTCATTAGCAATCTGGCATGTGATAGTCTCTATTCTGCTCACTGCTGCAGCATAGCGTTTTTCTAACTCAACAAACCAAACCCAAGAAACTAAAAAAAAAAAAACAACAAAAAACCCAAAACAAAACAAACCCAAAAACACCCAAACAAAAAAAAAACAACACCAAAGCAAAAAATCCCCAAAACAACAAAATTCCCAACCCTCCCCCCAGCAACGTTCCTCCCCAAAACCTCTAGATGACAGGGAAAACAACATCTTAAATATTTTTGCTTTTACTTTTTTTTTTTAAAATCACCAGCAGAAACACACAATTAATTGTAATGATTTCCTACAAATAAACTGACAGCCATTTGGGAGATTTTAAAATGAAATAATGTCTATAAAAGTAGTCCTTTCTACAGTTTCATTTGTCTCATGAAAATTTGGTATTTTCTCACAGCGACGTGCCTCCATTTAATCATGCTAACGGGTGACACAGAGATCCATTTTCTTGACAGGACGGTTGATCACCCTATCACAGTAAGAAAATTAATAACCTCAAATAGCTCTATGTGGAAAACAGAAGCTGCACTGGTGAAAGGACAAAAACGTTCTACATTTTAGTTGTAAAAATAACAGACTTCCAGATCCACACACCAAAAGAGAAACCTATCGTGTCCAAGCATTTACCCAGCTGGGTTTTCTTTAGACAAAATGACCATATTAAACATTTCAAAATATCTCAGTTTGTGAGAATTAAACATGCACAATTAAACTGCTTAGAGGAGACAGATAGCACGAAACATATTTATGAAGTGTTTAAAATAGAGGTAAAATATTTCAGAAGTTTAAATTGTTTAAAAGGCTGTGAGATATTGATTACTTCATTTAAAAAGCAGTCAGAGAGTGCAGCCATGAGGTCAGGATAAATTCAGCAGTTTGAAGCACTTTACTAAATAACTCTAAAGATCATGTTAATTGGCTTTGCACAGTTCTTGGGTAAAATTAATTTTATCCTAGCTTACAATAAAAGGATTAAAAGACAAATTAAGTTCTCCAGGTTTAACTGGAATAGGAATCAATGGATTTGAATTAAGGCTGAAGGCGGTTTTATGAGAGATGGACTGCTACCAGCTACTTTATATCTGCTATTAGGTGCATACTGACGCTACTCCCATGTTGTATCGGGTATTAAAGCCTCGAAGAAGCAGGTGCCAGACCCAAGTATTACTATCAAACACAGCGTCTGCACACGTGGTGCTGCTGCGGCGGCTCTGAGCTGCCTCTGGCAGCCCTGGCCCACCAAAACTGTGCCCAGCCCTGCTCCACCAACTGGCTACCGTCACGGAGACACCACAGCGTGGTGAATGACGACCCAACACCATTAATTATGGGGTTGTAATTACACCCAATAATTTAAATGTAAAGATAATCACCGAGATTTAGTCACATCTAATGTGCATAAAATTCTTTAAAGTGAAAAAACCTAGGAAAGACGTTGCGGTAGCCCCATTTCCATTGCGATATGCTCCGACAGCCAAGAGAGAATCCTCACCCGAGCTCAAATACAGAAGAGATGCACAGCACCAGGTACACCACAGCAAGGGTCTGTGGGCTTTCGGCAGCAGCAAGCCCATTAATATACAGTATTTTGAAAACATACAATGTATTTGAAATGAATAAAATAATATGCTCAATATCACAGATGTACTTTGAATCAAATGTGGTAGAGAACTCGGACCTTTAATCCCAACCCGGTATTTTAAGGGTACAAAGAAAACCAAGAACCAAAGCCCTCTCGATTTTTGTCACAGTTCATTTTTCCCAGCACTGAATGCACACAGTCAGAATCCACCATCTATAGGTGAAAGCTTGCAAACCGAACTCCCTGAAAAGCATCGTCACTTGTCCCTCCTGTCTGCCAGGTCCCTCTCTCTGCACTTCTGTTGACAAGTTTGCTGTTTATTTACACAGGGGAGGTTTGTAACTGGGCAGGTTGGGATAAGGATTTCCATCCGTCCTTCCTTCTCCTCTCTCTTTCAGGCCTGAAAGAATATATAGTTAGTTAAACTCAGAGATTCCTCACAGTCCTTCCATCACATGCCAGGGAGGAAGCGAACACTCACCAAAACGTGGTAGAGACAGAACTCAGTGGCAACAACCACCGAAACTGTTCACATTTGCAAGAGTAATCGTTTCTCTGTGCTAGATGGTATATTATAAAAGAACGCACAAGAGCGACGGGGGGGGTGTGGGGGGGAAATGCAATTTTGCTTACATTCATCTTGTCCGTCAATAATTTAAAATATTTCTTCATGTCAATTGTACTATTTTCTTGCAGTAGATAAATTATGTAATGCTGTGCTTGTGACCTAAAAAGGAAATAGCTAAAAACTTTAAGAAAACTATATACTAAATGTGCCTATAAGAGATACTTATCCTTACCTTTAATTGTTCAGGATTCTTAAATCAGTCAAAGCCATGCTATGGGTTTGCCTACATTTCTAGTTTTTAAGATTATACACAGAAGAATAATTACAGTAATTTCGGCACCTCCTGAAAGCTTATAAAGCCAGAAAGTTCACAATGAATAAGAACTGAAACATAATATAAAGAAATAACATTTACAGAAAGTGACCACGAGGAACATGTGGAAAGACAGGAAACAATCTATTTTATCTAACCTTGTGAAAACTGTGGTTACTCATTACTAACCTCACATGATTAAAAGTATTTTGATTGCTTGAGCGTTTAGCCATTCCTGCACACACAGCTCCCTCCACTGGCACAGCAGCGGAGGGTGCTCCGGGAATCGGCTCGGGGCGAGGGACGCGCTGGGTCGGGAGAGGCAGCAGCCCCTGCGCGACGCTGAACGGGGGTCTGACCATCTCACCCGACCGAGCTCCTGACCGCTTACTCTCCATGTATCACCAAAAAATATTAAGTGACTCCATACAGTCTCTTCTTGTCTGTACAGTCTGGCTTAGTTTGGAAAAACCACCTTGTTTTTTCAGAAAATTAAGCACCTTCCCATCACAGCAGCAGCAACAAAAACCGAACAAAAACCCGCGACACCGCAAAACCCCCAAATGACAGCGTGGCTACTGGACACAGGTCGTTCAGGTACAAGTGGTCTTCACTAAATACACTTCTGGTAATTCAAGTTAGATTTTCATAAATATTATTTGTTCCTACTATCAGAGTGTAAATGCAATAGACATGAGAAAATCTGGTCCAACAGAAGGAAAAATAAATCTGTGTCTAAGGCTACCTTTCTCTGACTCTTCCCCGCTGCGCACAGTCTCTGCCTGAAGTGCCAACGGCAGTGGGAAGATTGGGAACTTCTCCCAGGCAGCCCCGTCAGCCCAGCCCCAAGATGGTAAGTTCTCACAACGTACTTCCCTATTCCCTCAGTCACTGCACGCACTCAGAACGCTTGTACTAAAGCTAGTGCCCGACACCATGGAAAGACCTCGTCTGATGAAATAGCGCATCAAGAAAAATTGTGAAAGGACATACACCCGGGCAACACCGTGTGCTGCCAAGCGCGTGCCAAAGTTAAAGCTACACTTGTCAAGATTTAACTTACGTGCTCGTTCTCCTACCACTGACAAGGAGGAGGCAATATACACAGCTTTTTCTTTGGAGCAACTTATTTCTGTTTTCAGTCTTTTGTTCATTGATAGTGAAAAAAATTCTGCAAATAGAGAGAACTGACACATTCCCGAAGTTGTGACCCTTACCTCTTATAAACCAAAGCAACTCCAGCGTCTTCAATGTATTTGTGAGATTTACATGAGTGCAGACAGAAAGCTCATGTATTTTGTGAAACTATTTTTTTTCCTCCCACATAAAAACAGTTATCTTCCAACTTGACCGCCATCATGACAGTCAACGTGTGGTGGCTGAGCACAACACAGAAATCTGGCAATACAGTGGCAAGTTAGAGACCTTATCTGTGCTCACTAATCTGAAATCTAATATTTATCTTCTATCGGTATTAAGCATTTTTTATCATTTTCATTTTTGCTGTTTTCATAGTACTTCACATGGGGCTGTTCCAGGAAGAACATAGGAGATGGAGAATCAAACATAGATTTCAAACACTAGCTTGCTCATTAAGACATAACTCATTTTGTAATCAATCTTTATTCCTATAATTGAGACCAGAACTATAAAAAGATTAAAAACAAACTACACTGCAGCATTATCTATATATAGTTCAAATGCACAATGTTTGAATTAAATTTGCTCAAGAAACGAAGTGCAGGCATTTTAGTGTCATAACAATTAGTATTTTTAAATTTCATCTTTTGCTTTGTTTTATGAAGATATCTGCTTTCAAACTATTAAACTGGGAAGAGAGCCACATAAGAAGAAACCAAGACATTTTATGAAAATTTCCTGCACATTTTTATTATTCTTACTGATAAGGTACATGTGTTTTAGAGAGAGATATGTATACATTTAGATAATGAAAGAGGACTTGATAACACCACTTGAAAATAAATTTAGGTAAGGATGTACAAAAGAATTGCTGGAATCAAAACAAAAGCTGGGTTTTGGGTATCAGGGTTTTTTGCTTGTTTGTTTTGCCTTTTTTTCCTCCCCCAAAGGTCTCCTCCCTATTGGCACGCTGAGCTGATTTATTTGATAATGCCCGTCTTGTTATTTTCTTTTCGTGTCTGCAGCAAAGTATCTGAAATAATGGAGCATTCTTACTACTGTAAAAACTGAAAGTGTTTAAACTTTATTTTTCTAATATTTCATAGCACATCTTACAATGACAAATTTAATTATTAAGTATTAGTAAGTCACGTCATGTTGCTTTATATTATTAAAGGCAGGACTTTTTCTGGCTTACTTTTTGATAATGTGTTACCTGTGTGATGGCAGTAATATCGTTTTGTGCAGGTAGCCAGCTGCAGCAACTTTGAAAGAGAGGAGAACTGTAAAACCTCTCTTGGTGAATAATAATATTTATTAGGTGAATATAGAATATTATTTTTAGAAGAGACTGTTGCAGCCCCCAAGAGATTTATAAAAATTAGAGAAAAAGAAGTTAATCTTCATTAAATCCTTCATTTAATACTCTATCTCAAATCAAAGGATCTGACCCCACCAACGACCTCAGGTCAGACACCCCGGGAGGTCAGAGCCCACGGTTTATCCACACGCTACACTGAAACATGCGCTACTGAAAATGGCAATGTATTTGTTAATTAAAACTGGTAGTTTGCAGGGTAACGAAACCTGTCAGGAATCTGTTAGCCTCCAATCAAAGCACTACATAGTAGCTTCTGGCAGCCTTAAGGGTTAAGACACTGATTTTCTTCTGCATAGGTGGTGCTATTTTAAGGCAATAGTGTGTTTAAATCCACACCAATGAAATCAATACAGCACTGCTCTACTCAAGGTGAGACCAAATAAACCTGTCAGAAGCTCTGAGAAATAGGCTTTGCAGTACACGCTGAGTGCTAAGTGCCTTTCAGTCCAGAGATCTGTCATTAAATAATCATTAGCCATCATCCATTCTTCCTAAAAAGCTCAATGCCTGAACTTGTTGGGTATCCACCAGGCATTAGCACAGCCCCTCCGTGCTCATTAGCGCTCCGGGACGGTCGCACCGCTCCTGAACAACGTGCTGCCTGGGTCCAGCACACCTGGAAACAGCCGCTCACTGCCAACAGCGCTCGCACACCCTCCAGCCGGCCAAGCCCGTTTCATGCACCGAGCACGCCCCGAAAATTCTACAAATGACCATTGAGGTTACTTGGCCTTATCTTGCAAGAGGACAAAAGACAAATGTGTAGTAGGGCTCTGTTTGTGTTTACCCACGCACTTAGGATTTACCAAAAACGTTCTGCACCTTGGAGAAGCCGAATAGCATTGCCCAAATCCCCGGCTGCTTCACGTGTTCAGATTAAAGCTAGTGAGTGATAACATGTATTAACTACTTCCATAGTTATAGATTCTTAACTGGCCTCACTGCAACTTTTTTTGCAGTAGGAAACATTGACTTGAGTGCCAATTATTACTTTATAACGAGGCTACATGAAACTAGCAGCAAACTGGTTTCATCTATGTGACTGCAAACACTGAGGTTGCTGTTGTCAGTCACTGTCTGTAACATACTAATAAAAACCCAAGAGACACTTAATAGGAAAACAATGATAACAATGATAAATTTCATTTTTGGAATATACAGGCATAGATGTTAACCTGTTTTCTCTTAGCAATAAACGTTCCTTTTTTCACCAATGCTTTGTGAACTCTGTGCTGAAAACATGCGTTTGCTTTCAAAAAGCAAGCAAATAAATCAGCTGTTCTCTTCAGTATGCATGTGTTTTCTCCAACAAGCTTGACTAAGCAAGCATCATCTTAAACTAATAATTCTGTTGTGAGCCATATAGCCCAAAGTATTTAATAATCTGAGAGTAAATTTTACTACAGTGACATTTGATTATTTCATAGCACATCCGAAACCCACAGACGTCAGTTATGTAAGTATTAACTGTCCCCTAACCTTGCTGTTTCAATTTTTAGATGCAATTTCCAGAAATCTGTATTTCTCTTCACTGCTGTCTACACAAATGAGTCATAAATAAAAGCATTTTAAATGTTCATCATACCTTTTCAGAATTTTGATTATAAAGGCTTTCAAGTCACTTCTAATAATGGAAGTTCTGATGCATTAACTCAGTGCTTTAAAAACAGCAAGTCACACTGAATAAAACGTGCCTGATATTTCCCCATCTGAACAGCAGAGAATCCATTTTGTCTTTGACTATTTCCCTGCTCTCAGCCCTGCAAGGGAGCAGCATCCTCACCCATTTTGTGTTCCCAGATGCTGCAGCACAGTGAAATATTCCGTCATAAAAGGAACGGCACAGCAGAAGAGAAAATTCCCGTAAACGGCAACAGATTAGAATGGTGGCTCCAGTACTTACTCTATGTAGAAAAGCACATTTTCTACATGAGCCCAGCAGCCTTATCAAAATTAGTGATGTCTGTCTTAACAGCTTTCTACATGTGTGACAACTCCGAGCATTTAAATAACTCCACCATTCAATTATACACAATTTGTAATTCCATCGGGGAAAGCAAATATTACAGAATAGTGACAGGCTGCATTATTAATATCTGTATTAGAAGTAAATATTTTGCACATAACTAAAGCCAGATAAATGTAAACATAAGATATATCTTTTCAACAGCATTTAATAAGCTGTTAATAAGAGACAATTAAAGAAATTTATTGTTGAGTTTCAGATCTCTCTAGACATAGGTGAGATTTCAATAAAACCAGTACAGATCTGAACTTCACATTCTGAAGCATAATTATTATTTTATTGAAAGGAACATTAAGAGTAAAACTATTTTACATTATAGTCATTTTGAAACCAAATGGCAACTTTTCTGATGCTTTATGAAAAGATGTTGTTCCTATTGGAAATCAATAGGAAGGGAGAAGAAATTAGATAGCTATGATTTGCCAAGAAATCAATAAGAAATAGAGCAATATCAGAACCCATGTTCTTCAACGTTTACATGTTAAAATTCGACTTGCATGTGAACAGAACTTTAAGAATTTACAGGAGAAAACACATGAGGTGCCATCATATTTTTCATACCTATCTCATCATGTCTGACAATTTAAGGTACTTCGCTTTTAAGACCTTTCTGATTTTGACAGATTAAAATACATTCCCACTGCTTAAAGACATTATTTAATTTGAAATGATTTAATACGACCTTAAGAACATTCTCTAACACAAAAAAATCACCACCAAATATTTATTTGCAGGCACCTCCTATGATGCTTCGCATCAGCCACCCCTGGGGCAGGGGGGAGCTTTCAGCTGCGAAGGCACCAAATCTGCACTGGGGGAACTGTAGTGGAAGAACGATACGTAGTGTTGAGCAGCACCCCACACCAAAACAAGTTTTTCTATACAGAAATATCCAGGTAAGAAGGAGAGCTTTTAGCAGCATAACAAAGAGGATTTAGACTGAGATGAGGGTTATAATTAATCAGGAATTTTCTCCCCCAACGTAACCCACAAAGAAACGCGGAGGGAGGTGCTTTTCAGCACCGTTCCAGAGCCCTCACATACAGCCTTTGAGCCCCGGGTATGTCCCGTTACGACAGTACAGGTACACAAACATTTCAGGTCTCCCCCTGCACCTATGGATAGAAAGGAATTCCACTAATACTGTGAAACAGATTTTAATATTTATTTGTTGCTTGTTTAGCAATATAGAGAGTCTTTATACCAATACTCTTTAACAGTCATAAAAATTCTATTCAAACTGTAGTAGACTTTGCCTTTCAGTGGGATCATTTAAATCAAATAGTGAAACCAAGACGCCTTAATTCTCATTTTCTGATTCACTATCACCTGACACAGCTAGAAACTGGAAAAACAAGCATCCCCGTGAAAGGCAGGTGCAGGTTTGGGCAGAAGCAAGAGGCGGCAGCAAGGAAGGAGGAAGCCCCAGGGCTGCGCCAGGACCGCACCGGCCCTGCAGAAGCCGAACGCCCTCGGCCGCGGCCGGGGAGCCCCAGGGCCGGGGAGCCCCAGGGCCGGGGAGCCCCAGGGCCGGGGAGCCCCAGGGCCGGGGAGCCCCAGGGCCGGCCGGTGCGATGCACAACGCTGCAGAGCGGTTCCCACCCTGGCACAGGCGGGGAGGGACCCGGCGCTGCCTTCCAGCGCACACGATTTACACACGGCTTTATCGAGGGCTCCAGCGCTGAATACAGAACACACTCTATTTGGCTTTCAGTCAATTAAGCTTTAAGCTGTCAGCAAACAAGACTTTTAAGTTAATTTTGAATCACCACAAATCAAGTTGAAGGTTGTGAAAGGGCACGCTCACATGCCGGCATGAAAAAAGGCAGTTTAATTGCCTCTGAATAGCTATTATATGCTGCAATTGGCCCATTGAATCTTAGATGATCTATTTATTTATCAAAGTGCAAAGACTGGTAAAAGACTGAAATGTATGAACTTTAATCATCTTCCCTCTCACATTATTAGGTAAAATTGAAGTTTTTGCATATAAAAAGTACTATTGAAACTATGATCTTTTAACACAGTTCGATATGTTTGCATTATATTTTATTTTTGAATAGTTACAGCTGTCCAAACTACAGCTGAAGTGTGAAAACCAGCAATTTCCAATACAATAAGGTATTGCTTTTTTTATTTTTTAAACTCCCATTGGGTTTTTCATATACTGTGTAGATAACCAATGCTTTGAACCTGGCTAGCTTGAAAACTGACTATCCAGAAGAAGGTATAGAAAAATGCTATAGAATGCTATAAAACCAGCTGCTATTAAAACATACTACAAAAAAACTGCTATAAATTTCACACCAGACCTCTGTCTTCATGAAAAATACTTTTGTTTAGAATAAAATCACATCAGACAGCACCCACAGGAATGGGTCTTCAGAACTTAAAAGTTGTTTTCATCAATCTACCTAGAAAAACCACAATCTAAGGAAACACCATTTTTAAAATGTATCAATAGAACCAATTAATTTTAAGAATAACATCCTCTAATTTTCGTGTGACTAATCCTATGCTTAAAATACACAGTTAACCATGGCAAGCTGGTTTCTTAAGACAATGCATATATATCAAACAGTAAAGTCTAGAATTATTACAAGTGAATGCACACAATTTCTCTTTTTGTAACTAACTACAGAAGATGCTTTCGAACATGACTAGTCCAACCAGCTGCAATTCTTCACTTGTTCAATGATGCAAGATTTTGACTTGAAGAATACTTTCCCTTCAAATCCCACTCATGGAGCAAGACAGCCTGGGGGAATTCGCATCATGTGTTTCAGGTACCTGAAGGACAACCCAGGGCCCTAATTTCCTTGAGTTACTGGAAAGAGGTAGGGAAGGAAATTCAGAACAGCAAAATCAGAAACCTAAAGGTGCAGATTGGTACCCACTGTTTATTGTTCTGATTGTCAGCCTTGCATAGCTTTTGTTTTTCATTGCTCCTATCATAGTGGGGGAAGATTCACGATCTAAAACTGCGGTAACAGCTCCCTTATCCACTTAACATTGACCTCAGTCCAAACCCTCCACGTTTTATGTTCTTCCTATCATCAGGTCCTGCAAGACATGCGTGAAGAAGTATGGTTTGCATATAAAAAACTGAAGAATTATGCATAGCTAAAAAATGCCTTCAAAGAAATTATTGAGAAGTAGTGAAAAAGATCTGCCAGTGAAGGAAAAAAGTAACCAAAACTAAGTGTGTGAAAAACTTACTCTTCCAGCACTGGAAGGGACGACATCTAAGGAAACGATGTGGTTATGGCTGCATCTTCCATTTCACGTCTGCATTTAACCACGCTGTCGTGTCTCGTGAAGGAAGTCCAGCTGGAGCCCAGGAGAAAGGCCGCTGCTACAGCGGCTGCTCAGGCTGCGGGGGCTGGAGAAGGGGAGAGGAGAGGCTGGCCGGCCGCTGGCTGCAGCGCAGAGCCTGGGAGGCAAAGCCCAGGAGAGTCCTGCAGGCTCGGGCCAATCTGCCAGTCTCATGCTCTTACGACTCTCTTGCTTGCTTCGAGCAGTGCAGCTCGTTACACAGCACAAAAAGAGACGGGCCAGGAGGATTTTCTGGAAAAAGCAGCAGAGCACTTTGATTCATGCAAGAAAGATGAATGTTTAGGGCAAATAAGATGCAACAGCTACTCGCTACGTCCAGGTGACCACACTAGACCTTCCTTGGGCAGGAAGGTGAAGGGTGGGGGTTTTTGAAGGATGGGGGTTTTACGGTGAGTATTTATGATCTCATCCTGGCATAGCATGCAGACCGGTACAGACTGCAGTCCTGCTATCACACATAGCTGGCTGGTCAACAATTTTGGCTCGGCAGGTTATTGTGCTACTGGATGCCCGGAGTGAGTTCTGGGACTTCAACACAGAGAAATATTTTCTTCTTTTTGAAGTCCAACATAGACTTACTTAGTGCTGAGACAACACCTGATATTTTTGAGAAGGAAAATAGGTCAGAGGAGGTGATTAGGCATTAAAGTCACAAGAGCGGTACCCAGAGCAAACATGTTTGAAACTGATGAAGCAGGGACCTCTGAAAGGATTACCCCAAGCAGCCTACATATTGTCAGGGCTACAGAACATGTTCAGATGACACGAGAAAGGCTTATGCACCCAGAAATGAGGAGACTGCTGCATGCATGCAGACCTTATCTCTTCTTTCATGAGTCAAAGCAGCCCCTAAGACACCAGCAGTTTAACTCCGAGTTATAAAAGATGTTCTGTACCCACTTTGCCCATGTTTAGTTCTTTTAATGTAAAGTTATATGTAATTATAAATGAAATTGTGGCTTGACATTTTAAACCTAATTTACCATCATTTTTCACCAGCAAATCAAAAAATGTAAATTAAAAAAGCACAGAGGTTTCAGTTCTTTGCTTTACATCATCACTTCATTGCCTCAGGAATTAGTGTAACCTCAGGGCAATAGCATTTAGATATCTAAGTAATAAACATAGCAATTTCAGAATTGCTGTTACTGCTGTTGATGCAGTAAATTCATATTCTGCAATGAACTTACTGGATTACAGATGGAAAACAGCTCATTTGTTGTAGAAAACAGAAGACAGTGATCTCAAACTGCAGATGTCCAGTAAACTTAAAACAAACAAAAAAACCTTCCCAAAAGTTGCTTCTAAGACTAAAGGAAATGTTAAAGAAGTCGTACATTATATTTAACAATATATTGGTCATCAAGTAAATGATTCATGTAATAATTACCAGCATAAGCTTCTGAGGAAGTAATTTCCACATGGGAATTCCTGGACTCCAGCAGTTCTTATGGCAACATTTGTAAGAACTGTCTTCCATAGGCAAATGGTTAATTTACACAAGTACATACTGCTAAAAGCAGCGAATACCATGCACGTTAGCAGCAGAACAGCTTCTTGAAGTGTTTGGTCCATGATTAAAGCTAGCCCAAGACACTTAGATCTTGCCAGCACTGTTATATTTAGCACGTGTAAGCAAGCTTAAACTTACTGAGGCAAATTAAGAGAAATCGGAGAGGTATTTCCAACTGTTTGTCACCACCCACCTTTCTGAATGCCGGACGTTAGAAGGAGCCGTACCGATGCTGTCGCACATCCCAAAGCTAGCGCAGGAGTGGTGTTACCTGCATTACCTGTGTCTTACCAAAGGCCTCAGAGCCACCGCGCTCCTTGCTAGGGCTGCGGCATGTGCCATAAGGGACTTGCCTGCCCGCTGCCTCCTCAGGGTACCATGTGCGGAGTAAAACTCCTCTGAACGCTAAAAACACAGACTTGCTGTGCCGCTGGAGACATTCTTCAAATGTGAGACAAACGTGACAATATAGACTTTTCTTTAGGCAAAAAACTGCTGTCGAGAAGTTGGCTAAGAACGGTACTGAAGCTGGTGACTGTGACATGTCCCAAATGCATCGCCCAGCAACGACAGAAAACAAACTGTTTAGACGCTATTGTGCCTCAACCATCAAAGAAAACATAGTATTGATTTAAGCATGTTCCTGCCCCACACTTTAACATCATCACACTATTATTAGAACCAAAAAAGAAAACCTAAGAAGTATGAGTTGTACTAAGTTTTTTGTTGCAATGCTAACCAAAAAAGAAACGTAAGAGAATAAAGAGACAAAGAAACGAAGACTCTCAGAAAAAACCCACATTTTAATACGCTGCTTTTATAACCTGTGCCTCTTTAAGACTCCGCTTTTACACCTGAAGAGATTATTCTAAATAATTTTCTTTTGACTGTAACAATCTTTCAAAAGTCGTTGATTGAGTTAAGGAAAACATCACGCTGAAGAGTTTCTGCCTAAGGTCACTGAGAGAAGATGAGCAGCCAGAAGTGTACAATTAAGGTATAAGTGTTTTTCTAAGACAGAGAGACCTAACTTTTCCCAAGTTAATACGATTTTTCAGAGTAATTACGGCACAAAGGGAGACTGCGCAGTGCTGGAAGAAGACATCTGCCACCAAAACAACAAAAGAATTCCAGACGAGTCCCAGATCGATTTTCACAAAGTACTGATGTATAATGCACACATGATGCCGACTTCCCACTTTTGCACACAAAACAAGACAGTGTAAGGACTGATACTACCCAGATACACTCTGCAAAGCTTAGCATTAAGCTGTATACCATCAAATAAGCACAGATATCAGAAAGTATACAAAACTAAATGAAAAAATTATCTTTCCAAATACAAAACCAAGCATTTGTAGATGAATGCATGTGAAAGACTGCTCCTCACGCTACACTAAAGAGATCAATCTTTCTTCAAAACCACACTGCCTGCAAGTATAGCTTTCAAGTATTGTACTGATTTCATTGGAATATGTGATAGATGAGATGAGGTAAATATTTTTAAATTTTAAAAGTTACTTGCTCCTGTGATATAAGTTGTGGCCTCTGAATTAATACATCATGGCGTAAATACACAGGCATAGAAAGCACGCTAAACTTAATTAACGCACCGAAACGTCCAGCCTCTAGACAGAGCAGCTCTGCCAGGTTTTTACCAGGTGTTTACCCCAGCTGCCCCGTGGGAGGCAGGAAGAGAGGCTGCGCTGAGCCCTGCACCCCCCGGCCGGCCGCTCGAATTGCTAGTCCTCAACTACGCAAGACCTGCAGCGCGGGGGTAACGGCCATCGAGGCTCTGCACGCCCCTTCCGAAGCGGCTGGCACCTTCCAGCCGCAGACAAGCAGCTGCTGCACACCGCGGAGCTGCCACACGTGTCCAAGTGCTGTTTTCAGCTCTGGGGCCCACAGCTGAAGAAAAACTGGTGTTGCTGACAAAGATCTTTAACAATGCTGCAATGCAAGTTAGAGCATAAAACTTATTGCCTTTTGTTAAGTAAATAACTTTGAAATTTTTATTCAAGTTTGCTAGCTTTTTCAGCCAAGGCACTTGTATTTATTTTTTTAAAATCTACAGTCATTTCAGAAGTCAAAGCGGCAGCCCTTGCCCAGCTCCTCCTGCAGCTGCCAGGCCCGGCTGAGGACGGACCCGCCACCTCAGCCCTGCGCTCTGAACTGCTCTACGCTGCTCCATTAATTAGAAACCATCCCACCAGCCCCCAAGCAAACCCGTTTTCTTGAATTAGCGCTTCCTTAATGAATACATGTAGCACTTTCCCAACGCTGACAGATGCCATTCAGACAGATGTCCAGCCCATAACCCCCTTGCAGAGAGCAGAGCTCTTAATGGCGTTTACTGGGCGACATCTGCTTGACTGGCAGATGCCTGCATCTTTTCAAATACTTGCAGCTTTGTTGAAAAACCCTGTGTTTTTACATGAATTATGTTTCCTTAAAAAAAAAAAAAAAAGAAACAGAATTTTAGCCATAATTTCATGCCTCCTTGCAGACAGGTAATTACAAATTGTAGGAACCTACATTCTCAATTAACTTGGTATACAATTATCTATTAGACACATTTCTCAAGCTGCTTCAGAATTCCTCAGAATTCCTGTTAGTACGCACGGAAACTCCATTAAAAATTAACTTTTACATGTTAAATAACTTGTGTCTGTGAATTCACATTCCATTTTTAAATGTAACAGAAAAGACCAAGGGACAGAGATGAGTCAGTGAGTATTTTCTCTGTTTTCTTAATCAGCATCTGAAAGGGATGAAGTTTGCTTTAGATGATAAAACCTTACTTTTCTGGTGTTTTACACAGTAGTCAGTGCATGATATGGTAGATGGTTTTCCAATGAGTGATTAAATACAAATTAAGAGCTGCTTTGATCTCTCTATGGTGGGCTTTGGAGATACAAAAATGTATGTGACAGGGTTTGTCGAAGGTGCTCAGGTTCAGTCTAACCTACTTAAAAGAAACCCAGCAGGAACTTTGTCCAGAGACTGACTCTTTTGGCACCCTCATTGTGCTGAACAGTGGGCCACTGGCTTGTTTGCTGGGGATGGCAGATGGTTTCATTTGTTGTGTACCTCCACTCCACCCCAAATTTTCAGTGGAAGTCTGGCTGGTAACGGGAGGGACGCAATGGGCAACGGCACCTGTCGCTCCCGCTTCAAAGAAATCCAGCTCCAGCAGTAGGAAAGAGAATGAAGAGAAACCACCAAACTAGTCCGGAAGCTCAATATATTAAAAATTTAACAAAAGGAAAAAAAAGCATAATATATGACTTAACAGATGACTGTCCACAACTTTTAGTTCCCATTTTGTTGAAATGTTTTCTCTGTTACAGCATAAGCCTTTGAGTAAAAAAATTGTAGTAACACAGAAAAATAGCACCTAGGAACTAATTTAAAACTACTTCAAATAGTTAGATGGTACCAAAATCAGAAAGTCTAGACAGTGGGGGTAAAATAAGTGTTCAAAATACAAGAAAATGCTGGAAGTTAAAAATGCCTGCAAATGCGTTCCACGTACTGCTGCACTTCAACAGCAGTGATGGTGTGGTAAGATACACAATGAATCACAAGAAACACAATCCCTGCCCTTATAACTGTTGAATCTTTAATACAGACAAATACTGATTAAAGAGCTATTTTTAAATTTAGAGTATGAGTTAATCTAGCAATATTTCTTGCTTCTGACTTTGCCAGTTAAGGGATAGTTATTGCTTAAAAAATAATACTCATTATGCACAAAAACAGATTTGTGAATATTGACAGAAGAGATTTAAAATATTAAATTTTCAAGTTGACGAACATTTATCAGTAGCATTCCAAGATTTTATTTTCCATATAAACCTTTGTACGTGCACTACGATAACTGCTGAACTCTCTCATATCAGAAACAACAGTGCCTGTACAATGCACAAGCCAGACCTAAGAGGCTGCTTGACTGAGACCCCTTTTGGTTACACAGCTAAACAAAGAGTATTTTTAAAGCATCTATTTATTGCCTTACCCTGCCACAAGACATTTTCAAACAGATCTTTCTCTCTCTGTGCAAGGGATCACCAAGGGAGAAGGAGAAGGCTGACCATTATTTCTTCCCGTTCTGTGCATTAACGTGTCATGGCAGCACGCAGGAGAAAATGGACTGGACCAGATAGTAAGCCTTATCTCTAGCTAAAGCAGTCCACATCCCCTATCTCCCACCTTTTGGAATGACAGAGCCTTAGGAATAAATTGCATTTCAATTCAATTCCCCACTATCCTGATGCAGCAATTCCCTACGCTATGTCACAGTGTTTCCTAAAATGATAAATGTTTATGTTGGCTCAAATAGAATTGAATGAAAATTGTATCTGTTACTGTTTTTATTTACGGAAATACCAAAACAGAAAAATTGGTCCAATAACAGTGTATTTAACGTCGTTACCTGGCAGGCCACCTGTTGGAGCGTTATCATTTTACAAGCCAGCCAGCCTGAGTTGTCCGTGCTATGTTTCTGTTCCTCTGGGCAGTGTCACCTCCCAGGAGCAGGCACAAGAGCAGTCACAGCAGTCTGTGCCTTGAATTTCCCACCCACTGACATTTTATTTTCATATAGACATTAAAAACAAAGCAAAGAAAAACCATAAACTGTTTACTGTTTAATAGCAGACAACAGATTTTGTAATCAAACTAATTAGGGGCACGAAATCTGTTTGCTAGGGTCGGAACGACATTCCAAGGACATCTAACCCTCCCTGAGAGCTGTGTGTATCTTACAGAAAACTCCTCCAAATCTCCCAGAATTAGACCAAACCCTCTAGCAGAAGTCTTAGGGCTTGCGTCTGCTTCCACCTCGCACACACGTACGTGGCACCACTGCTTCAAACAACGGCAAAAGCAAGGTCCACAGGAGTTCCAACATGTACCTTCTTTTCCACCACAGCACTGCAGCAGCAGTTCGGCTCAGCTCGCCGCTGGGTGAAGCGCAGGCCAATGAAGGGGTCCAGGGGCAGATTTAACAATCACAGAGGTATATTTTTGAAAGCTTTGTACCTACAAAATCAAGGCAGTCTATTCTTCCATAGTCTTTGCAGCCGAGATGGCTGTACGGCATTCAGAGTTCAAGGAAGGGGGGGAAAAACGTTTTAAAAAAATTAGTGTTTAATTAGAACCAGGAATGGGTTTGTGCTTTGCAAGTGTCATTATCAATATTAACGTGAATAAGGTCATCATTACAAAATCGGATTGCCATGGACAGATTCCACATTATGCAATGCTGAAGATGTTGGCGGCATTATCTAAGCTAGCGGAACAGAGATTAGAATAAGCTCTTCATGGCAAGAGTCATCTTTCACTGTATGTGGCACCATCAGCAACAAGATCTTAACCGAAACCTAGCCCTCCTATTACAACAAGCAATACCGAACGCCACCGGTAGGACATTCACCTGAGTCTGGAACCGTCTACAATTACCCCGGGAATTAATTAGAACTAATTTAATTCTAAACTTGTAGAAGTTTCTGTTGATTAGGTATATGAGAAATCCATACAATTAAAAAAACGCAAACAAAACAAAAACACACCCCCCCCCCGACACACACATATATGATGCTGTGTCCCAATATATTATTTATTTCCGTTACTAAGGTAATGCTGCACAGCTCAGAGGCAAATCCTTGTGCAACCTAGAAGTTACTTCCTTGAAGTTATTCATTTCCAAAACAGCTCCACACAGTAAACTCGGTGGATTTTTAAAGACAGTCTACTTATGCTGTTCTATCATTTTCTTTGTAAGTAAATAAATCTGTCAGGAGAGGTAGTGATGCACTACCACGCTGTCTTTTTCACAGCATCAGTGACATCTGACCATTTATCCCTGTTATGTGCTCAGCCATGTCCTTGTTTTATTATCCCTACAGATGCTGCTGCACTTGTGTTAAAGCATAAAGACAAATATTTGTGTTTCCAAATATGTAAAAGTACTATGTTGTTGGTGTTTTATTTTGTTTTTTTCTTAAAGTATCTTGCTCTTCCTTTATTTATTAGAAAAACATATTTGGGTTTCTAAAATAAAACTTAGAGGCTATCTTGGATCCTAAAATTACACTGAAAATACAAAGAGATTACAAATACAAAAAGAAATTTTTTGGAAAGGCCAATTTACCATCACGATGAATTGCAAAATGTTGATGACTGAAGCCAGTAGATTTTATGCCCAACTTGGAAGAAATGCTGATTGTCGTGAATTATTTAAGCAGAACATTTGCTCTACTTCTAGTTATCCAGAAAAGCCTTTCAGGCATTAAAGATAGCAATAAATACTACTACATTGGAAGACTATTCTTGCACGTATTTTCAGTGCATTTGAAGATAGACCCCATTTTCTGAATAACTCCTGTGTGTGTTTTTAAATGCTTAAGAGGCACTGTAGTGTATTACTGAAGTATTTCCAGAAACAGACTTCAGTGCTTTTCTGCCAGCTAAGCTAAAATGCTTCACTCTCTAAAAGGACTGATGTGAAAGTGATCCTTTTAAAAAATTATTTGGATAAATGAAAGCATTTGGTGAATCTCAATTTGAACTGAAAAAAATCCTGTTGACCACTGCACACCAGCATTACTTTGTGCAGTCAAATCAATAAATATTAGCCTTAATAGGACCACTATAGAAAGAAGCTGCATCATATTTTTAAGATAAGGTTAAGTTTAAATGGTCTCAAACCTCTTTTTTTTTCTTTTTCTTTTTTTTTTTTTAATTCTACCAACACAAAACTAATTGTATTCAGTTGTAGACCAAAATTTCATCTTTACTTAGGATACTTTTTTAAAAAGCTCAACTGCTTTTAACAACAGAAACCCTTTCTCTGTAAATGAAATTGTTACTACCATCAGACTAACAAGATAGTGGATAGCTTTCTGAAAACCTCAAAATCAACAGTCTAGCACATCGCAAAAAACCACACATAATTCGGAACTTACTGCATTAAAACGTCCCATCTTCAATCTCTTTCCCATGAAAAGAACATAGGACATTGAAGGGGCAGAAAGCTGTCCCAGATAAAACACACAATTGTTTATAACAATGCTATTGCTAAAGCTCCCAGAAAGAGAACCAGGTGGTCTCTAACAGCCAAGGAGATGGATACATTCCTGAAGAAAACACTGATCTGATGTATAGGCTGGGGAAATCTGTTTTTCATGGTATACTGAGCCCATTCGTTAATTTATTTTTATTTTTTCCGAGGGTCCATCCTCTATTCATTGTTGTTTCTTGACAAGTCCTGCATCGTCCCCTGCTGCTAAAGGCATTCCCAGCATCCTACTTCCCTCTTGACCATTTCCAGTTCGCCTTTTACCCCCAATCCCTGTTAATGCTCCCTGCTCCAGACAGGCTGCTCTTCCACCAGTAGTAATCCTGTTTCAGGCACCTTCAACCAGAGATTTGACCCAAAACTAGATCTGTCATACTAACCGTATTCAGGGCAATAGAAATAACTAGTTTTCTTTTAGAATTTCACAAAAATCTGTAAAAGGCTCAGCAAGAAAAAGGACAGCTTTCACGGTCTATAATCTGCAGTATACTATGTTAAAATACATACTGTAGTCATTCAAATTCCAAGGATATTGATATTGAGCATACAGCTATTTTCCTTATGACTGCATAAAGAAGCATGAAAAAAGAATCAAAAGATAATTGCTTATAATTAAATGTATATTTTTGTACGGTCTGTCATTTCAGAATATGCCTTGATGGACCAGAACTCTTGACTTTACCTGCCAGTCTACAATAAACTAGAGCAACAGTAAAAAGCTATACGAATACTGTAGAAATGAAATACACTTGAACGCTATGTGTGACAAACTAGCGGCGCTTACTCGTTGGAAAAAACCCTCAATTCAATCAAGCAGACTGATGGTAACACCCTTACATCAGATCTTTCACCAAGGGAAATAATTTAAGGGATAACTATAAAGAAACATATAAAGCCTTTATTCCTCAAGAACTACAAGCTAAACATGTCGATTGCAGGCAGACTTAAACGCTCAAAACACATATATTAAAATATAGATAATGATTCAGAAGTAACACAATAATATTATAGTAGTTACAGTTAAGTGGGTATTTAGTTTTTGCCTACAGCTCTTTTCTGCTTTTGAGTAACTTCATTTCTAATAGCACACACTTCTTCATAAGCAGCCTTAGTATTTTGTTTTCTCATGGAAAAATATGCTATTTAGCAGAAAGTGTTCCATCTCCTCTGCACGGTACCTAGTATGTCAAAAATAACATATTTGTTATCTTAATGCTCACCCGCCGTGATGTCATCGTCAATCAGATCATGCTCTTCTTCCTGAACTTTTGCTTCTGTTCCCAATGAATCTGGGCTTGCACTACCAGTTTGAATGGCTTCTGTGGTTACTCCAGCTGAAAGAAACAACCAAACACCCACAAAAGTCAGTGATTTTGGTAGATAACATCCTTAGATTGAGGGGGGGGGGGAGGGGGAAGTAATTATCTTTTGATATTCTGAACCATGCAATGTAATGCTATGAAACACAGGTAAAGCAAAGGGCAACTATTTTCTGGTTTCCCTTCATACTGTATGCAGACTTTTCACAAACCTATCCCTTAAAAATCTTTTCCACACGTAAATACCTCTTTTGCATTTTCTTCTTTTTCTGCCATCTTCTAGCATCATTTAAAATATTAGATACCCATATTACACACTAAAAACTTGTTTAGCCACAAAATACAGAGTTCCAGCAGAACTTCTCTTACATCCCCTCTCAATACTCCATCTTTCTCACCAAAAAAAATGCAGTTTTTCCAGGCTACCTTCAGAGTATATTAATTCAGCTGACTCATTCCATGTCATTTGGGTTGGGATGCACCTGTTAGTTACTATCAGAAATTACATAATGAACACCAAATCGTGCCACATAACACCACGTGATTAAAGTTATAATTCACTGGTTTATACTCTGCCCAGTTATAATCTTTAATTATTCCCTATATGAGCCTTACCACAATTCAATCAAAAAATTATAAAAAGAAGTGTTTTGCTAAGCCTCACAAATGGTCTTCCCAAAGAGCTTTAGGAAAGCTAAAAAGCAGACCGAAGGGATGCCTGGATAAGATTTCTTTCCTCCCAACACATCCTCTATGTCAGCTTATACTATCAAAAATCTTATTATATGAAGAGATTGCTGCTTTACGGATTGTGGCATTAGGTTTGCAATCCACAGGGGCATTAAGTCCCCTTTAAAAAGAAAAAGGCGCACGGCCCTTCGTCAGCACCAACCAAATTTCAACACGAAATGGATCTCCGTAAATGACCCTGCCTTGTGAAGGCAGACGGCTCTCGCTGACCATCACAGGCACCAGCAATGGCTTGGCACTGGGGAACTGCCCACTGTACCTGCTGCTGCTCCGCTTCTGCTTTTAGATCATCTATATGAAATCATTAACATGCATTACTTCTGTTGTTTTCATGTAATAACTTCTGCGAACACATGAATGTGATTGATAAATGAAAAGAAGATGGCATCATAATAAATCACAAGGGGGAATCTCTGTTGGCTGTGTACAACAAGGTTTGTAAACCCACACCTCAAAGCCATTTAACTCTGGGTCATCTTTAAACCAGTTCAGAAACATTAACATTCCCATGAGTATTCCAGCTCTTACTTTTTTCAGTACTGTTTGTTTTTAAATACTAAGTATTTACAGCAAAGTAATTACTTGCACCTTGTGGTAACAGAGTGATTGTCTGACAGCAATTTCTAACCTTATTCTGACATAACCTCTCTTTATAAAGAAACTAATACCTTTTAATAACTTTCTGAATGTCCTTCTCATTGTGTTAACACATATAAAAACCAGTGATCACAAATATACAACCAGTCTGGAACACGCTGCTGAATCAATGGCATATGACTTCATTAAGTATGCTGGCATGACTGCGTAGAGATCACATGCAATTACAAATTGCACAGGCACCTTATTCAGGGCACTTTTAAAAATAAGTTCACTGTCATGGCGCAGCTGTTGCAGCCCATGGGCATCACTCCGTGGGGTCTTCATCTGCTTCCACACAGACACCAGGATTCCAGCAGCACTTCGCCAAAATACTTTTTAGTCTTCACCTTCAAGCACCAACTATTTTCTAACACTACTATTTATTTGTGTATAACCACTGGAGTCAGCCAGCGTGTTGAGAGGGAGAGGAGGTTATTTTTGTAAGTGCTGCAGTTAGTATGAGAAGCTGCTAATCTCTGCAGGCATGGCAAGCATCTTCCATAGTCTAAAATTCTCTGATTTCTTTCCACAGCCAGAAAAGGGTGAAGAGTTTGCATGCCTCTTGAAAACTGCAGTATGAAGGCTTTGACCGATGAGCTTTCATCTCAGAGTGAATATTTTCCGTGGTTGAACACCCAAGTCAGTAGAAGCCAAGAGTCAAGCAGTCCCTAAAAGGTAGGTTTAGGCTGGGCCAAAATTCAAAGCCTTTGATTTATTTAGTTATTACCTCAACTCTTTCCCTGCTTTCTAGCCCTGAGTTGCTGAAAAGAGGCTGATTTTCTGTATTGGATGTGCTACACCTTTCTGAAGTGCTTAACGAGACTAGTTATAACACAACGAAATGAAATAAACGCCTTTGCATGAGTGGATTCTAAGTACAGTGTACAAAAAATTAGAAAAAAGTTTATTACCATTTTATACAATTAAAATAAAAATATGAGTAAAAATCTATTTAATCAGAATGATTAAACATTCCCCAAAAAACACTGAATGGGTAAAGGCAAAAGGGGTGAAAAATAGCCATCATGCAAATATGTCAGGCAATAAATTATCATTTCCTCTCAATGAAAATCCAGTAAGAGGGAACATGTATTCCTGGGCAAGTGTTTTCTACATAATTCACAAAAAATGTCTTAGAAACACATTTTAGCAGTGAAAAGATCCTAAAACCATGAATGTATTAGAAATAAGCCAGTCGACATATTAGAAAATATTGGAAAATTAAGATGCAAGTGTACTAGAAACTTATGCCATTATTACAATTTACTATCTGCTGCAGCATCCTAAACTCATTATTCATTTAATACATTAAAATGTTGCAGCACAAAATTATTTGCCTTACTTGTTTGTGTTCTTTTAAGTCAAACCTTGCATGAGGAAGATGATCAATCACATATATAAATAGCAAAGTCTTTGGGGTCCAATCAAACTATCCTTACTCAATGAAAACTCCTATTTAAATCAATGGAAGTTTAATTAAGTTTTACTCAATTAATCTGGCTTTAAATAAGACTTTCTAACAGAAATATAAGTCTACCAGAAATATTTGTAAAAACTGATAACAGCATATTCATTACTATAGACTTTTCATATTTATTTTGCTTTCCAGTGATAACATGGATTATTATTTGAAGCAGTTTAAAGACAGACACAACTTTAGGATATCTATTCAAATTTCTTTAATTTTGTGCTGCCACATGTAAGATTTTCACTTAAAAAGAAACAGTAATTTGATGCAAACATTTACCTGAATGAACTGGGTTTTAGCAATACGGGAAGCGAGAGAAGTGTCTATATTTAATCTCTGGGCATATTGTATTGAGAACAGATTTCTGCAGAGACTGACCAGCGCTGCCCGCACCCCGGCAGCCCGTGACAGGCAGCCTGCCCGCCTCGCATTAATTCACTTCACACCGCGCCGATCGATCCCGGGCAGCTCCCAGCCGCCCAGTGCGCTGCCTGTCTGCCGGCTCCATCCGCATCCTACACGCACACAAAGGCCGGGGCAAGATAACCTTTTGCTTTCCATTAAAGCCATAGTAGCCATTTTTCTATCTGCAGTAACATCACATAGTTTTAAACATACCTTGGCAGACAGACCCACCACCAAGAGCTTGCAAGTGTCCCGCTGCACAGAGCCCCCAAAGGATGCCTTCAGCATTTTAAGAAAACGTTACACTGGCCAAGGTAAAATAAATAAATAAAAGAAACAAAACAGAAACATAATATTCAACAAAGGAATCCCTTTAAAAAGGGAATTTAATGTGCAGAATCCGTTTGACACTGAAGATAGCCTTTGCTCTTAAAAATAAGCAGGTAGAAAAAGGCAGTAGCATTTCTGCCTTTTTGAACTCCACCTGAAAACACATCCTCGTGGCTAACGCCCCACGGGCTATGTAGCATTTCAGAAACAACCGTATGCTGTGAAAATGAGGAGCAGACACGGCCATGGCAAATATTTACAGTCGCATGACAATGTTAGCAGATACAAGAGGAAGCTTTGAAAGCTTAACTGTTTTCCTCTCTGTGGGAGCCTGAAAAATACCAGCACCTGCAACACCTCTCATAGGTTTAATTCACAGCATCACTTATACACCCATTCCCATTTGATGTGGGGTCAACAAGCCGACGTGCCAATTTCGGATTTGAAGCCCAAATAAAATAAGGATTTATTGCTCCCCCTACAAGGCATTGTGAAACAAAGCCTAACGTGTCCGAACATCCGAACCGCCAAATATGGGATGCAGCAGCCGTGTGGGCAGTGTGGGCAGCTGTACGGGAGCCGCTCGGAGCCCTGACAGCGTAACTGGGCCCATGGAGGTGGTCCCCGCAGCGCCAGCTGGCGGGGCGCTGGCAGACCCACAGCAGAGAAAACAAGATCTGCTTGGCTTTCTCCCTGCTCCTCCACCCCACCATCTACAGGGGACAATAAGCTCTCTTGCATCAGTTGAAAGATTATTAAAAGATAACCCTGTGCAAGTTTACCCTTTGCAAGTCTTTCAAGTCTCCTGAACGCATTTTATCAAAACGCTGGGAGACATGCCAGTTGCTTCATCTGCACAAGTAAGGTCATGTCCCAAAATTGCTATTGGATCTGAGCACCAAACATACAAACGGGGAAAGATTTCATCTCTATTTGCTAGTACCACACACTCGATTCATTCAAGAGCCAATTAAATGCATATGACAAAGTATCTTACATCAGCAGCAAGCTTCTATTAGCTATTACCACTTGTTTTAATTAAAACAAATCCATTGATGTGCAAGAGAAGCACTGTTTCTACATCATGCATATGAGAACTATTGTAGAGTAATAACATATGCTGGACACAAAAATATGCTGATAATAATTTATGCCCCCCATATCAAGAGGCAAAACTGGGAGAAGTGGAGGATGGAGGAATCAAAGCTATATTTCTTTGGTTTCAGGGAACAGCAACATTTGAAGCTCCTTATTTTGTTCCTCCTTTCTGATACCATAATTATTCTTCTTCAGTGTTAGCATCTTTGTGTACGTTCATACAGACAATAACACTATTAAACGCCTTCTCAGCCCTGCCATTCAGAAGAACCACAAACTCTGTAACCTTAATTCACACAGTTTTCAACACTGTTAATATAAAAAAAAAATTAATTCCAATTTGCTAGTCATGACCTGTTTGAAAGGTTTTCAGTATCAGTGCTTTCACAATATTGAACATTTATATTCAAGTCGTTCATTCAGCCATGCTTAGTTGTTTTCTCTATTTTCTATTTTCTTCCTGTGTTTTAAAACTTACTTTTTCTGATAGATAAGGACATCCTAATTTAGTGTTAAAACAAATGCTATGTTTTGATTTGCTAATGACTAACATAAAGGCCAAAATACTGCTGTACCCATACTTGAATTGAACGCATACAAATTACTCGATTTTTCCTGCACCAGTCAGTCCCTGACTGTTGCTACAAAAATGGATGCCATGCTTCTAACCCGAGCACAAACAAGAGGCAGAACAAAATAATATGCTTCCAGCTGATGCACATGTAGAATAGAACTGCATGCTCTTCTCAAACTTTCAAATGCAATTGTTTAAGTAATGAGGAGTAATAATGAGGAGAAATAGCAAATTATTGAAACTAATATGAATTACTGGTTGTTTTCAAGTATGTTAAAAAAGTTCCTTTTTTGCAAACAGTCAACTGGCTAAAGCAAGCATTAGAGTGGTTTACATACACGTCACCAACACAATTATGTCGATAACCTTGCACCCAACAAGGTCATTCAGTATCACTCCAGAGAAAAGAAATTAGTAACCATCAACAGTTGCTATAGCAGCTACTCCTGAGAGTCAAGTGCAACTATAGCTGTATTCTACAAACTGAGTATAACTGACCTCAGGAGAGGATCAATTAAAAAATACATCCCAATACACAAAATGGCACAAATATCTATCAATATGAATCAAAGCTTTTCGGCATGTATATACAACATACTTGCACTTATCATTCACTGCTTGGCTGCACATCTAACTGTGCAACAACATCCCCGTAATAAGGCAAATGCTACATGGCTGAAGGCTGTAATTAACAACAGCTTAGTCTTACCAACAAATTCTCAACATCACTTTAAAGCAGTGTTCCATGTAATTTATGCATTCAATTTAGATTTAACAAGATTATTATACATCTCTCAAAAATCAATTGGTATTTAATAGAGATCTTTCTCTGAATAGAAACTACATTCTTCAGCAGAAAAAGAATCTCATTTTAAGAAAGATGGACACCTACAACTTAAAAGCAAACATTCTCATTCATGAAAATAGAGATTTTTACTGGTTTGTTATATAAGCCAGATGCGTTTGGACATCACTCTATAAGGGCAAGTTTCTAGATGGATAATTTAATGGAGTATCTCATGATGCTGACAGATCTTCCAAGAATACACTCTTAGAGTCTGTACAACCTCTGCTTTAATAACAATGAATAAAGTGAAAATAGCTATTTTGGAGAAAAATACAACAGATTAAATAGCGGTCAGTAGGTGTTTAACTTATTTGGAGAATAATATTTACCCAAGATCTCCCTGCAGCACTTGGTGACCAATGGCTTTGAACACCTGACTGGGCAGGGGTTTTACCAAATGTTTAACAGATGCTGATGGACATACACTGCACAACCCTGCATTAGCTCCTTTCAGAATCCTTTTATACTCTTGGGATGCCAAAGGATCCCTTTTTAACGACTTCTGTAACCTAATTATATATTCTTTGAAAAGGAACGGCAGTGTTTTACCACCAGTACCTTGTAATTTTATCAGCCCTTTTCACAGCAGGTTTCTTCCCTGAAACCTCTGAACTACAGCCTAGTCCCTCAACAGGCAGGAACAGCCTTTGCAAAAGACACTCCAATCCCAATGAGATGTACTGAAGGGTTTGATTTATCTAATCAACATTAGTGACCTTAAGCGATTTCATGACTGAAATTACTTGGAAAATTTCAAGAACCTTTTCTATATAACCCTAGATTTTTCCCCTAGAATGGTAGTAGTGTTCATCATTTTGTGTACAAAATGCCTTTTTTTCTTTTAGCTAGCAACCAAATTACCTTCAGGTTTAACACAGCATTACTTACGTGATATAACGCTGTCAATGTACTGTGGTAAATAAGGAGCCCATGCATCAATGGTTTCTTTCCGACCTGCCTGCTCGATTCTTCTCAGTTCTGCTAGCAGCAAGGCCTGGGCAGCTTCTCTTACCTGTAAGAGCCAACAGGAATGTTATACAAACTCAAATATCCAATATTTATCAGCATGCTTTCAGTATAATTTAGCAAGAACAAAAGAAAACTAAACTAAGCTTTTAGAAGACCTTCATTTTTTCCCCACTCCTCTCCACCTTAAACACAGAAGCAAACCAACCGTGAATAGGACATGCCCCAACGCTGACGACTCCACAGGACACAGCAAAGATGTGCAGCCCATGAGAAAACTCGGCCCCCGGCACGAGTGCAGCGCATAAACCTCCTCCCGGCCTCCACGGACGTGCCCTTCTCAGCACAGACAGCAAGATGACCGAGGCCGTCTCCCATCCCGTAAAGTGAACATCAAGGCAGGTTTCGTGCTCAGAGAAATAAGGCTGAACCCTATGTTTGCGCTGATGCATTGAAAGGCCACCAAAACTCTCGTTCTCTAGAAGCAACTTGTGATCACCCTTCCCTACAGCATTTCCAAAGTTGGGTCCAAAATTCCAAACGTGCAATGAGTTAAGTTTTGTAAGTGTCATAAATGTTACAATATAAAGGCAAAACAAAAAAATCTCCTAAAAATATTTTTTCACATGGTATTTACTCATTCACTACATATTACCGAAGACTGAACAATGAAGCAGAGGAAGATATTCATGAACAGGTTTCCCAAAGTTTTTAAAAAAAAAAGTCTGGGGCTTTACACCAACAAATATAAAATACTATCTTGTACTATGTGTCCCCCATTAATATCACTTATTCCATCTGGAAAGTTCATAAACACACATTCATAAATACACACATTATTTTTGGTCTAAAATATTTAACGCACAAGGAAGTCAAGTGATTTGATCAAGGTAAAATAAAAAATTGTGGACAAACAGAATATAAATATGCTACCCTGACAGCTAAGGATATTCAGTAACTGGACTTTGTTGCTTACAAATTTTAATGTGTTTCGAAGTAATTACCCTCTCAGGAAACCATCTCACAGTATATCCTATCTAGCAAAAGAACAGGCAATCAGGTAGCAAAAAACCATATTCCCAATTAGGTTAGAGGACCACTGAGGCCCTACAGTCCACAACCTAGCTCTGTAACTCCTTTCCCACTTGGAAAGCTGCAGAATCAACAAATTTTCTGCCACAACAGCACAGGTGTAGTATTAAGGCCCACTAGTCATTTATCAAACAGTTGGGTGACGAACCATTTACTGGCTACTGTATACACACTCCAAAAAAATAAAGCAACTCAGCAGTCTCTTGAAAAACAGAGTAGTTTTTTTTTTTAATCCAAATAAGATACTTAATGGAATCATGGAAGTTTTTAATCCAATAATGTCTTTAAAAAAATATGTACAGCATCCAGAAGGTAAAAAACAAACAAACAAAAAAATAGACATGATCACTTTTTCAACATTTTGACAGGTTAACTAGAACATTAACTTATGAAATCTGAGATAAAAACTGCAGGAGCTGGTGTCAGAAAGAATTTTTTTTTTTTTTTTTACATTAAGGGAATATGTGATCAGTAAAAGACAACACAAAACCCCCCAAAACCTAGCAGTACAAAATTACTACTGAAATCACCTCCAAGCATCGATCCTGCCACCTGCGAGCCAGCATCTCCAGAAGAGGAGGTCTGAATTTATCCAGTCCCAACAGGTCGGGGAGCATTACACAGTGCATAGCAGCAAGCTGGCTCCACCCTGTTAAAACACATCACAACAAGAAGATAAACATAATAATCTTTGAAGCAATTTTAAGTTTAAAATGCCATCAAGTAAATTTACATTGGCCACTGGCCTGGTACGCAGTAGGTTTTCTCCCACCTTCTCCTGACGGAGGGGGAGCAAAAAAAACCAGAACTAATTTTGCAGCAGAACAACAGAATTGTTTCCTCTGCCGTGGGAACCCAGGGCTCACCCCGTCTTTACTGATGCCAGCTGACCTCAGGGGAGGCTGTACAGTGCATGTGCTTTCTGTACCCGACAGGAACGAGCTCTTCCAGGCATAAATCACGCCTCACGAACTAGCTGCTCAGATCTCAAACACATGCAAGGGTCAAGTGAGACATCAGCAGAAGACTGCCTCAAATCAGCCCTGATTAAACACAAACATCCCTCTTCCTCCCCAGCCCCTCTGAAAAAGACTTCAGTAACTAGTTGCATGCTTGGCTTTTAAACTTGCAGCTGGAAGAATATACTCAACATACATACTAAATACAAAAAAGTCCCTAAAAGTATTATGGCCAGTATTTTTCAAAAGCATAAGCCATGGTTCTGAGTTCAAGATTTTGATGCCCTGTTCAAACCATAATTAGCATTACTTATCATGATATTTAATGTCCCACATGCAAGTGTGATATAATTCAATTACAGAAAACTTAGCATATGAATCACTAGAAAGATTACATAGAATTTTCTGCCCTGTTTTAAAAGGTATGCAAATATGTACAAGTGCCCACTTGTCTCCTTTACTTATCTTTCCACCTAAATCTTACTTCCAGATGCTTACTTCGGGTGCATTCACATTACAAGCCTGCAATATTGTGTAGCTAAAACCCGTACAGATAAGCATATCAAGCTCAAACAACACAGCTTGTAAAAATGCTTGTAAAGTACTCTAGGTAAAAGAATTCTTTTAGTATTCTTTTAGGTGAGCATATAGATCTATATTTTTAAATTGTCAGCAATACCGAGCATAAAAAAATCTAAATATTTTAACTAATAAAGCTCTTCATGGTGCTACAAGAAACGAAATCATTATGTCAATTTTCCTTAAAGAAAAATGGATTAAAAAGAGGAATTTCCAATTTAAGAGAGCGCTGTTTCTACTACTTGAGATTCATGAAAGCAGGAATTTATAGCTTAATAATAAGGGCATAAAAATTCTGATTTAAAGCAACTTGCCTACAGGGATACAAGGGGGTTTTGTTTGTTTGTGCCAATCTTTTTAGCAGAAAGACATTCTTTATAATGTGGATAAATATTTATTAGAAAAAAATCATCCCCAACACAAAACCCCAGTGGTTTAAATAAACACTAAGTTTTCATAAGCAGCAAAAATAAAATTTAAGTGACATGAAGTTGATTTATTCTGTTTCATTTTAAAAAGAGCATTAAATTTTTAGTCTTTCAATTTGTAACACGGACTACAGAGCGTTGCTGCTCATTCGTCACAGGAGTGGAAGACTAACCCCATGCTCATCCCAGAGGGTCCTCCCAGGGCTCGGGATGGGGCTGACCCTGCGCACCGAGAAGCGGCACTCACACCCGCAGCGGAGACGGGACACGGCGCCTGCGTGGAACACACCACGCGTGTTGCGGCTTCTCTCCTGCATGTGCTACTGACGGGTACATGTATTTTCCCTACTTAACAAGGGCTGAGATTTTTTTGTCAAAAGACAACAGCAAACCTGAACAAGATCCGAAATACCATCTCTGACACACTAGTCAAGAACTGAACTTACAGACAGTCCAAGACACAGACCGGATCTGCTCACCCTCTACCAGCATTAACGGCAAAGTACACAAAAATAAACTCATTGCCTCTCTTCTTTGCAAAGAAAAATTCCTACATAGATCAAATCAAAGTCATGTCATAACAATGATAAGGGACATTAGTTGAAAGTAAAAGACAAATAGATAGAAAAGTGAGGAAAGAATACCTTCATTGACTAAGAAACAGGTATGTAAAGTAGGAGCAGTGTCAGAGCCAGAGTGACCAGCTTCAGTGCTAGAAGAAACAGCAGGAGCAACTTGCAGAGGAAAGAAGAAGAAATAAAGAGAAAAAAAAATAGGAAAGTGAGGATAGCAGCTTCTGAAAAACAGATCAGTATCACCAAAGAATGAAAAACAAAAAACTGGAGAAAACTGTGATAACATTAAACTTAAAAAAATTCTAGGTTTTACAAGAAGTGCAATGCCAGTGAGAGGAAGACATGCAACTGCAGAGAAACACAGATACACTAACAGAAACTTGCATCTTTTGAAAAGACAAAAGTACCTGTAAATAAAGCGATTACAAATGTGTCTTTAGATAGCTAGATTTGGTTTGACAGCGTGGCTGACTATGAATTTTAAAAACAGCAGTTTTGCTGCTTCTTCTTATGCTTTTCCCATATTTAGATAGGTTAGGAATTTGCACTACTGATTTAAAACCCTAGAAATAACTAATTTCTAAGAATCTAAAGCAGAAGCATACAAAGCGTACAGTGTAAGACTACAGGCAAGCAACTACAGAAGAGCACAGTTCAAGCATGTTACTCAAAACAGTATCCGTGACATTTCTTTTGTAAACTGCATCATTTCTCAGTGCAAATGTAATTCAAAAGCAGTTCTAAACATTATACTTCCACTAATGCTTCATGACTTAATATTATCACATGAAAAGATGTGCAGACCTTATGGCACACACATGCTACAAACCGAGGTCAACGTGGAGATTTAGAGGTCACTATCTGACACTTCCTTCCTATAGAGAAATTACCGTATGTCATGCACAAGCATCTTCAAATTAATCCCCCTCTTATTCCGTTGCAAAACAACAATGGGTTCAAGCTCCCAAACCGATTAAGCATCATCTTCTGAGTGGTCTGTTTGCTTTTCATGCAGTGAACTTCTTTTGTTACTGTGGGACATCTGCATCAAAACTACTTTTTCCATACTTTCCACACAAATGCATCACGATGGCACGTGTACAGCGACAGAACTACTAGCGTAAATCACTTCATAACAGCAAAACCTAGTTGCAGTAGACGTATAAAAACAAGCTATTTATTTTATGAAAAAAACTGTTTGTAAAAAACCAAACCCACTCCATAGTGAAACTAAAGTCTTACTCTGGCATTTCTTTTTTGCCTCATTTTGTTGTAGTTGCCAGCTCTCTTCCAACACCAGTAATTACAACAATCCCTGTAATGGAAGCAGCTGGCCCAGTAACTGAGTAGCACAGAGCTGTGCTCATCTCGGGACAAATACAGGTCAAATTGATGGAGATCAAGTATGTCATAAAACACATTAATTGTATCTCCAATTGATTTTTTTAAGAACAATAGCACTAGAAATTTATGAGTAGCAAGATATTGCAAGTAGTGCACAATGGGATGTAAAGGTAAGACACTGAGAAAACTTATGACCTAGGAGCACCACTTAGAAACAAACCCGTCTTCCCCCAAAAGCGTGAAAGACGTGCCACCAGACATAGAAAAAGATGACAATTTAGGAACAGGAGTATTTTTCTATGTTTTTGACAGCACACAGAATTTCATTTTTATCAGTTGTTTCTCATGAAGTTACAAATATTTCCACTGGGTAACTAAAGTATGTCTATCCCCAAAATTAGCAAAGCTATTTCAGAGAAAAATTACCAAGTTGTCATTTGGGAAAGAAAAACCATAATGGAACCGTATCTTTATAAACAAAACACAGACCCTCTCTGTGACGAATGTTTTTTCTCGCATTGAATTTGCCATACAGACATGATCTCTGAGAAATCCTGACCGTTCAGATAATTGTCTTTCAAAGAGGAAGAGTAAATGGCTGTAAAACAAAACAAAACAAAAAAACCCAAAAAGCCTCGCATGTTGAGATAAGATCCCTGATTTTTCTTTAATTTCTGCTTGTTGTTATTGACTGCTATTTCTCTATTTACGTAGCACCCTTGATCATGAAAAAAGCTTGACACATACCACTCCTGAAACTGATTTTCCCTTTCCAACCAACGATCACAGTAAATTAATATTTAGGAAAAGAATAAATATACACAAATGGTGCCAATAGGCAAGTTTCCTCCTCAGATATAAACATCTCCCTTTCTTGCACGAGTGAAGAAAATCACACAGTTGATGTATGTTACCTGTTGTGCTTATTAGCTCTCTAATACAAGAGCAGTTCCACAGTTTAAATATATAGTTAAAGATGTACGTATGTCTTTAACATACATCTTTAAAGATTGTACATTGTGGTAAATACCACACTGACAAAGTATGTATATTCTGCACAATGCAATCATTTTACAAACTGCAAGTTTCTCCGTATTCATATAGCTTGAAAAGATGAAGTTTTAATAGTTAACAGTTAAAAGTTAAAAATAAAAGATAATTGCCATTTTCAAAAGAAATTTCAAATAAGTCCTGAAGGATATCTGCTTTATAGATGTGCCAGGTTAAACCACGACAATAGATTAGTTAAAAAAATAACCGAACACATTATGGAAAAAAAGGAAAACCTTCTCTCTTCTGCCCTACAGTATATGCACGCAACTGGGCTCACATCCACAAAAATCCCAAAGAACCATAAAAAGAGCAATGATGTGTGTACCTTTCCTCTTTGTTTTATCATACAGCAAAACGTGTATGACAAACGTACATTCCCCTCAAGCCATAAACAACCTTCAACCAGTCCCATGCAGACTTTATTCGCCCGTTATCCCCAGCGGGTAAGTACTGCCCCTCCTCTTTCGGGCACCGCAGGTACTGCACTGCGCTGCCCTCCCTCCCCAGGACCGTGCCGGCTGCCTCCCAGAGTCGCCCCACACTCTTCTCAACAGTTCACTTGCCCCTTAGTTCTGCGCTCAAGTCGGAACTGGCCACATCATGCGGCCACATCATTCCTTCATTTTTGGCATTATAAGGAGTAGTTCATTTGCCCCATCAAACAGCAGCTCTAATTTAAAGAGCAAGCAGGAAGGTGCCACCTGCTCCACCTCTCCAGTCCCAGGACTGTTTCCATGTGCTCCTGCTGCCCGTAGGGAGCTCTAGTCCCTGCTCCACTCTACTCCAGTAGAGAATCCATGCCTAATCTTGCGTACATCCTTCTTTTACATCACATGTTGTCCTACTTCCTATGCTTAGTACTTAACCATTATACTTATGAAAGGAAAGATACAATACAGACTATTAAAGATCCTTCAGCATCATCCACTGGCATCTTTCATAACTGCACATGATGAAAATACCAGCAGGCGTAGAAGTAGTGGCAAAATAAAATAATTCCTTCCTCCTTCATAGAAAGGAGAGGAGACATGTACATACTACTTAGATGTGTTTACCTTTATGCTTTAGTTTATAACATACATAAGCTTTTTTGTATTAGTCTATATAGGCCTTAGTTACAGACTTTAAACCTCTTACTATCACCTCAACACTTAAAATATGCAAAAATTCATCGTCAGGGAATGACTTCATGATAGTATCAGCATCTTATATTGATTCTTAAAAAGCTCTTAGTCATTAAAATTTTCATCTAGAATATTACACTGCTTTTTCCTCCCACATCAAAGTTCGCAATATTTTTATCACTTGATAGTAAGGTGGTAACTTCAGTGTCAAGAGCTGAAATGACATATCAAACTGTTCCAAAGCAAGAGATTTTTACCTTGCTTAATTTGTCCTTGGGCTGCATGACTTGAAATTGAAGGGGGTGCCTTCACTTTTGACATCTCAGGAGTGCCTGGCCTAGGTGGCCTAAACACAAAATATACATAAAGGGGGAGAAAAAAGAGGATAGGGGAAGAGAAAGGA